>BMAW01028519.1:0-71915 GCA_019974015.1 Nephila pilipes | reverse complement strand
GAAAAATTTTGTTAGACATGAAAATGGTATAAGAAAATGTTCCTAACTCTTGTCGTGCCCTTGGATATACAATAGTAATTTATTCTCAACTATTGTCTCCATTAGGCATAAATATGCATATTGTTATGCACAATTGAAAGTAAATAGCAGAAATATCGAGTTAAGAATAATATTACAATTTAGAACAATAGTGATTTATTTTCTTCAATAGATAATTTTATTAAATTTTGTTTTATCTAGAAAAATTCTTTTTAAGGACCTGAATAGAAAATGTTCCCTAAATTTCTTTGTCATACTTGATAAATATAGTAATTATTCTCCTATATTCAAAAGATTTTTCTTCTTAATAACTACTTAATCAGTGTTTTACTCAATTTTTGGTTTTGAATCATTTTAATATACTCTTTATTAATTTAGTAGCTTTGTTGTCAAAATTATCGTAAATAAATTTTGACTTATTTTTGAGACTGCTAAAAGAGGAAGTTAAATCATAATTTGAGTATTTGAAACACTATCACAATCAATTTTTAAAACTGTCTTTAATTTATCCTGAATATTTCTCAAACAATGTGTTTTTAACTGACCTGTCTTCAATATTTCTCTGAATACTCTGATACATTCTTCTTCAAGTCAAGATTGCCTTATACGTAATTTACTACCCTCACGGATTAACCAATGATGAATAATTTCAGTCAACCAATGAATGTCGGCAGACCACTTTTCAAAATTTTATTGAACAAGTTTTGCACATATATTAGGCTGCTTTCACCTGTAATTAATTTGATTTTCAAAATATATCTAATAAATATCTAAATTTTATTGTATGAAAACACACATATATAAATTAAGAAAATTTTGTTTATTGATTGATGTATTACATGAATATATGTAATCTGGAATCAAGAAATATATGAGCAATATGCAACTGAAATACCATCTGCAATGCAAATCATTAACATTGCAGCGCAGACGCACATCATAGGCGACCGCAGCGAAACTCGCAAGCGCTATATAAGGGGAGAATATATTTGCGATTTTGAAGTACGGCAATTGTTTTTTCGGGCGTTTTCTTGCGTAAGCTGTTTACCTTTGCCTCGTGGAAGACATCTAGCGTCTTTTGACCAAGTTTTTGAATTCGTCCGAGGAAGAATAGTAGCCTATAGGGAATGCGGATTATCTTTCAGAGAAATCTGTCAAAGTGTGAAACCAAGCAACTGTGATGCAGATCTGTGATCGCTGGATGCGGGAGAAAACGACGGACCGACGGGGCTGATCGCACCCACCTTGTTGCACCACTGCCAGTGATGACAGGTAGATTGTGCGCATGGCAGTGATGGATCGCGTAGCAACATCACGAGCCATAGCACAACGGATTCAGTCTGCTACGCATCATTCGGTGTCCACTCGTACCATTCGATGCCGTTTGCAGCAGAGTGGAATATCTTCAAGGCATCCATTGCTTCGTTTACCCTTGACTCGGAACCACAGGCGTTTGCGCCACCAATGGTGCGATGAACGGCGGACATGGACAATGGAATGGAACGACATTGTGTTTACTGACGAATCCCACTTCTGCCTGCAACATCACGATGGTCGGATTCGAGTCTGGAGACGACGTGGTGAGAGGCTGCTGAACTGTTGCTTCATGCATCGCCACTCTGGTCCTGCACCCGGCATCGTGGTTTGGGGTGGTATTGGATTTCACTCCCCCACCCCTCTAGTACGCATTACCGGTACACTGAACAGCCAGCGCTACATCTCTGAGGTATTGGAGCCCGTTTTCCTCTCATACCTTTAGCCCTTGCAATCAGTCATATTCCAACAGGATAATGTGCGACCACACGTGACACGCAATGTTTAAGATTTCTTCTTTACCCATCAGATTGAATTGCTTCCTTGGCCTGCTTGTTCTCCCGATCTATCGCCAATCGAAAATGTGTAGTCTATGCTTGCACAACGACTGGCCCGGGATACACTACCTGCTGCTACACCAGATCAACTTTGGCAATATGTGGAAACCGCATGGACTGCTGTACCCCAAGGATACATCCAAAGCCTCTTTGATTCTATGCCAAGGCGTGTGGCAGCGGTTATTGGCAACAATGGCGGCTACACTAACTACTGATTATGTCATCATCCACACTTCACAACAGGCTGTAAATTTAATCGTTTGATCTTTGTATAACATGTAATCTGCCAAGTAAATTTCGCTGTGTTACCTCTGGTCCTATTGGGTGTTGCATTTTGGGAGGCCAGCAATGTATATATATACATATATATATATATATAGGATTTTCCAGCTAATTATTAAGCAATTAATTTTATTTTTTCAATCTACTGTAAAACCAGTTCCTCCGATACTCAATAGATGTCGCCACGAATCAGAGTCATGTGATAAGCTTGTCATGCAGCGCCATCTATCCCAGAACAAAACTGAGTGACACTTCGTTTTCGCTCTCTCTCTCTCTCCTGCAGCCACTTTTTCTGCTTCTCTTCTCCTTCGCTACCCGCGTCGGAAGTAAACTTCAAACGCCCCAGCGCGTTCCAGTGCCCATCGCCAATATGGGTTAAATGAGGCAGCCATCTATCTTTATCTGACGAATATGTCAACTTACTTTTCATATCATAGTGTAAATATTTTTCATTCTTCATCATCTCTCCTAATAAACAAGTAAAGTTATTGCATGCTTCATCCTTGAATATCATCAACAACATTACATGGAATCCGAAATTACCCCCCCCCCTAGACAACCAGCCCATTGCGTAAGAGCAAACCATCGTAGATTCGGGATGAACAATCTCCATCACCCCACGGTCTACATATATATATATATATATATATCTGTGTGTGTGTCTAAAGAATTACTAGCATCTTTCTTGCAGAAAGGGATACGTCGTAACATGGTGACATTCGAGGACTAGAAAAAGATGTGAGAAAGATGTTGAAAAATGCGAAGAAAGAAGACTTGTTAACATTTTTGAGCGAGATTGGTGAAATGGCTGATGACTTAAAGATTGAGGCATTGAAACAGAAACTTCTGAGTACTAAATAATATCTTGAAGATGAAGAATTTATCAGGAGATATTTTGCTATTTCCTGTTGAAAACCGGAAAACAGAAAAGCGAAGGTTGATGAATACAAATTCTTACAAGGCAGTCTTTACTGCACAGAATTTCGAAGCTTTGAAGAAAAGTGTGGACGATTAAATAAAAGAGTTGTTTGATACGGAATTAATAGAAGATAGTAATACAAACACTTCACATCCTATAGTTGGTGTTTGCAAAAAAGATGGGAGTCTACATTTGCGCATAAATTAAAAGAACTTTGAACGCCAACACCAAACCAGATGATTTAATTATAGAAAATGCTGTTGATTTAATGAATAGTATGAAAAAACTAACATCATTACAATTTTGGACTTATTAAAAGGGTATTGGGAAATTCCAATGGAAGAACAGAACAAAAAATATATACATCTCACTTAAAGTACACCAAGATCAATACCAATTTAAAATTCTAGTTTGGATTAAAAATGCTGCAGCAAAACATTTCTCAAAGAGTTGTGAATAACGCCTGAAATGAATTTAATGAATTTGTGTGAGCTTATGTAGACGATAATGCGATTTTTTTCACTTCATTCTGCTATAAATTGCAGTATTGGTTCTACTTTTAACTTTTGGTAAATGTGTTCACCTCTGACAAACTAATGAGCGTTAATAATTTCTTGATAAAAGTATTTGTTGCAATGTGCAATTTTCTGAGACGTGACGTGGCACAAGCACTCCAAATTTGGGGTGTTTATGTCATGATAGGCAGGACGATTGATTGATAGAGCAAAACTTTGTGTCTGATTACAAATTTGCTTTTTCAAGCAGTAATTTTGAACATCAGAAAAAAGTTATTTGCGCTTTTCTGCAGGTATGCTCGATAAGGGGGGGGGAAGCAAATGTTAACTTTGTGTCTAGAATTAACTCCAGATACTTGTATTTTTGTACCCAGGGGATGGGTTGGTCGAAAATTGTGACTTGTATCAAATTGTCTAGATTTTCATCCTTCACGTGAACATCACGTAGGCATTCTTAAATGTGTTCACTCAGATTTTCCAATTCAGGAACCAGAGCTCAAGCTGGGAGATATAGTGTTGTAAATAAGAGATGTCGATGAACACTTACAGTAGTGTTGTCAGCACACAAGACCAACTGAGTATTAGCTGTCTGCGGAATTTCGTTGACGTACAGGTTTAAGAAATTGGGGACGAGGGACCCCTGAGATATTGAACTTCTGATTGATCGGTGGGCAGAGAAAACGTTAGCACCCGAATACGAAAAGCTGGATTTGAAAGGTAGCAATATAAAATTTTAAAGAAATCTGATGAAAAATCAAGTTACATGAGCTTGTAAATTAAACCAAAGTGCCATACTTTATCAAATGATTTGGCAGTGTTCAAGAAAAATATACCGAGTCGTGTAAACTTTCGAAGCAGATGGGAGTTAGATCAGTTACTCGCAGTAGCTTATGTACAGTACTGCTTTTCGGACAAATCTACATTGCTTCGTAATAATATTATTTGAAATAATATACTGATTCAGGCGACGAAGTATTATAATTTCGTATACTTTACTCAAACTACTAAGCGAAGAAATAAGACGATAATTTTGAGGGAAATTAGGAACCGAAACTAATTTGTGAATCGGAGCCACCACGGTTGTTTTCCAGGAAAATTAGAAATAGGTATTTCTCAACATGCAATCTAACAAGTAAGTTAAGATAAGAATCTATTTTCCAAGCATTTGGAAAGTAAGTATTTCTTAACATGCAATTTAGCTAATAAGTTGAGAAAAGAATATATTTGATGGGGACATTTTTGATCATGCAATTAGTAATGATATCCGATCCAGGAACTTTATTTGGTTTAATTTTGTAAATATTTACCAAAATTTCCTTTGATTTGGTAGGTTGAATTGTGTAAAAGAGATGACGCAAAACGGCCTCGTTCCTGATAAGTGTCCGTAGGAAACATGCTTCGTTTCCGCTGTGCAATAATGCTACCGGCAGTGATATGGTCGACTATTCAACTTCTTTAATAACATGCTTTGAAAACTCTGAGTTTTCAACTACGTTATTTGAAGTAAATTGAAATTCCATACTTTCTGCGAACACTTCGGCCTTCTCAATTGAGTGTATCACTACACTACAACCTGTAAGGGTGGAATGCTCTGAGCAGGTCTTCGAAGGAATTTGACAGAGTGATTTCTCTACGGAATTAAGAGCTGCAATGTCTTCGTCCGTTGAATTTTGTGGAATCAAGGTTTGAACCTACGACTCGACGAAAATCGCTGGCCATGCCTAGTAGGCCATCGCGACCACAAAGCTTTCTTTAAAATCTGACTCACATTTTCGGGTGGTAAAAGCTTGTTGAATCCTATATATATGCGCACCTCACAGTTTACGTACAGAAACACCCAAAAGTCTGTATACCCGTTATATTTGAATTAGCTTATTATATTCGGTCTGTTTTGCATCTCAAAATAAGAATGGTCCAAAACATCTCATTTTCCCATTTGATTTTACTACTCGTTTTCAGATTAAAATAATCTAAATACATTTTTGTGGGTTATGTTTATTACTTTTTGTGCTCAGGATGTTTTGCCGCTATAGGAAGTCGCATAACGTCAGGCCTGATCATATTAAAGTAAGTGTGAGTGATGGTGGAGTTAAATGGCGCAAGAGCCAGATATGGCTATGCTGCAGCAAAGTGCAACGTTTGAAAAAAAAAGATAAACCGTTAAAAATTAATCGACAAGAAGAGTCGAAAATAGAGAAGGATAGTTAAGGTATCTCGAGGACGCGTCATCCGTATTTACCAAAGACATTAAACTCCACGGGAAAGAAAAAGATCAAGGTGCCTCAGGGGTCATGCTAAAAGACAAGACCCTGATGGGTATATTAACTATTTGTGGTGACAAGAAATTAACAGGTGCGACGACTGAAACTCGCTGCGACTAAAACGACAACTCGACTAAGTGACGAAACTCGCCGGCGACTAAAACGTCTGCAACTCGCTGCGAGGTGTGTTCGATGTCTTATAGATATCGGAATAAGATTTATATCTTCTTAATTAATTTTCGATCCAAGACTTTGAATAGTTTTTTGAAGAGAGTATAACACCGCATCGACGGTGTTTAGTTTTTATTAACGTCGCACTAGAAGCAACATGAGGACTATTGGCGAAGGACCTCGTAATTTTGAACCTCGGTCAAGTGACGAGGACGATAGCTGTGCTGGCACCCCCCTCTCAGTATACGAATCAAACTGCGCAATATGCGCCAAGTAGATATATAATCAAAGACTGTGCTCTGGCAAATAATCTCAGTCTACGTGCCACGTACGTCTTTAGTTTATATTAACGTCGCACTAAAAGCAACAAGAGGGCTATTGGCGACGGACCTCGTAATTTTAAACCACGGTCAAGTGTCGTCCTCGTCACTTGAGCTGCCACCCCCTCTCCTGACATCCACATCACGCCAACGGGAGGACTTTGGGCCCGAACAGATTTAACGTGCATCAGCCCTGGCTACACGGCGGGTCTTTGGTGGCCAAGGATCGAACCCGCGACTGAACTAAAACCACCGGCCGCTAGTCCACGACCTTGACCACTAGGCTACCGCGGCCCGTGCATCCTTTTTACTTCTGTGACAATTCGCCTGATGACGTGAAGGGCACGTCGTTGGCGATTCTATGACAAAAACATCTGAACATGCTTAGCCCGTCTATCCACCTCTAGCGGTTAAAATGACCATCGTGAGGCCCAGATCTCTTCAAGATAAATAAAAATTAAGGTTACAGAAAATTTGATTAATCCGGTAGTAAACTAATATCAAAATCTTAGTGTTTGAAGCAAAAAGTAAGCACAGCACAAGGTGTCATTACGTAATTTTAAATTACTTTATAGTTTAAGATATGTAAAAATCAGTATAGAGAAAATTCTTTTCAAAAATACATGGTATGAGTAAAATTTATTGTGGAATTTTTATTAAAATTTTTACGGCGACTTTCTCCAGCAAAATTGAAACAATAACGAAACGATTTAAAAGCGCCCAATGGCCGACTCGTCAGGCATCTTTCCAGATCGGTTGTTATAGGCACTGCAAAAGACCCAAGTTTTCTCCAAACCCAACGAATGAGAATTAGAATCCTTCCCGTTATTCGAGCTAGACCTCCGCAGTAGGGATAAGAAAATAACCATCAAAAGAAGCGACAAAAACAAAATTTAATCTTAAATTTCAGAAACAAAGTGTATACTTTCTAGTGAAACTGTATATCCATGAGGAGGTATTGTAAATTTTAATTCAGCTTATAAACTGATCCTTGTGTGCATAATGTAAATTACAGCTATTTAATGTCGATAAGATTGGTTTCAGGAAGACATAAATTGAAGTAACCCGTAAAAAATTACTCTAAGAAGAATAATAAAATTTTTTAAGGCTTATCTATACAGTCACCTCTTCCAGAGTTATACATTTCTCTTAGCGTTTCTTAACTTCTCAAAAGGTCATCATTGTACAAACTCAGCAGGATGAACTCTTATCTTCAAATTGCAGGTTATTTCAATCTACAACTTCTTTTGAAATCAAACAAATGAACGTTAATAGCTATACTTTACATTATACATATACAAGAACCAATTAATATGCAGAATACATTTTATCTAGATATTTCGGTTATTTCTTAGTAATAATTAAATTTTACGATATTCCTTGTCTCAACACGATCATATTGATTGCAATCGGGTTCTCATGTGACACAAAATAAAGAGAAAACCCAGAAATTCTAGATTTTGTCATATTTGTAATCAATATCACAGAAATACTCATCAGATCCTTTGTTGTGCCCCTGACCGCTTTTGTGAAAAGGCGCCGCTGTCGCCTTGCAATGCAAAAAAAAAGAGAGTAGACGCGACTGAGCGCGCAGAGTGTGCAATTGAAATAAAATGTGAGAAAATTCATACAGTCCACTTAGTGTGTGTTATTTTAATGAGATCAGTTTTCAAAAAAGGAGCTATCAAGGACCAAACATCCTTGAAAGTTAAATAGTAAAGAAAACTAAAAAGGTTATATAAAAAAATTATATATACTTTAAATCATAATTATTTTCTGTCTTATTTATTACCATTAACCTTCAAAAGCTAAAATAGACAAATTCAAGAAATCAAGATATTCTGATCAAAATACTCAGAAAGTATTAAAATATTTATTTCACTTTGGAATGTAATCACAGAAAGATATATAAATTGACATTTTGGAAAATTCTTGCATCAAAATAAATATATAAGCATACATATGCAATTTACAAAATGACATGCTACATACACAATGACTGACAAATGTTACCGATATGCATGAAGGTTGTAGAAATTCGAGATTATAAAATGTAGAAGATACATATTTACATATAAATATAACTGGGATACAAGATTACATGTTAAAAAATATAAACAGATGATGTCAGCAAAAATAATATTACACAACATGTTAAATAAAATTAAAAAAAATCAATGAAAAGAATACATGTTTATGAAAGTTCCACTTGTTGCGAATTATATATGTGTAATGTATATAAAAATAAAATATTATTGCTAAATGCATCACTATATTTTATTATATGTTACAATATCTATATTATATAGAACTCTTATGTTACATTGTACATTACTTCTCCTTCAAATGTTGTCTTTTTTTAATGCAAAATGAAAATATACTTCCTTTGCAAATAATAAGTGTAAAAAACCAGTTTATGGGACAAATATATACTGTATATATTCACAGATAAGACAGGGTATAAAATTTAAGTTTCATGGTTTTGGTGTATATCCTACAAGATGATCCCTAAACTATCAACAGCCTAAGAATTTTGTTCAGGGTCAGTGATCATGCTCGCATTTTTTTCTTGGATACGGTAGTACTGTCTTCAGAAGCGCATGTTGAATAACGAACTTGCATGCGATTCTACCAAATCCTTCAAAAAAAGTGTGGGATTTCTAATGCTATGAATGGCACTGCGGATGATTTGCTATAGCATACTTATGATGAAGTGAAAATCGATTCACTAGGTAAAGAATGGGACCCATATGGGGAGCTACTCAATGATGAAAGCGTGGATATACTTGGAGCTTTTTGCCTTAGATGACAATTGTGAGTATTTTAAATACATTGGTGAGCGATTTTATTTTATAAAAAGGTCTTAATTTATATAAATTTTAATCTATTTTTTTAATAATAGTCACACATGACCAATAATTCCAGATTTTGAGTCTTTATGATTCAACTATAAGTCTTATCTGTGGAAATACACAGTAATTCATTTCAATAGTTTTTCCAATTTATAATTACATCTTTTTGACACAGTGTCACTGAACAATTTCTGTCAGCAAAAATAACATTAATCAGCGGAATTTGAAAATTATATTGGAATTCCCCCTTTCCTTTTGATGATCACATGTATTTTTAAAGCACATGAAAAGCAAATTTTTATTAAATAATTGAGAGTTACATAATATTATATCTCATATTTAATCTCTTAATACAATATCTGATATTTATCTCATATTGAATCTTCAAAATCAGCACAATTTATATTGCAAAAAACACCTTTTCATGTCATTAATCTTCTGTCATTTTAGTGAAGAATAAAAATAAAACATTTATGAAGTTAGAAAAAAGCACTTGCCATCTGGTTTATAAGCTTAACTTGATTACTTGCAATTTTAACCTTATATGATCACAATACATTTTTTTTTAAATTTCCAATTCCTTTTTCAACAGATAGCTAAGAAGTAGCTTTTGCATTTTCTTTAAGAGTAGTTATTTGTAGCAAAAATAGAAACTTATAATATTTCAGACAGAAAAGAAAAAATTATATGCATACATTTATATTCACTCTAAAGAGTTTAGTTTCCTCTGGAGGAGGAGAGAGAGAAAAAAACCCATCTAGCATATGAGTATAAATAAATTAAATGAACCACCATTCATCAAATATTTTAAGGGAATGAGTGGAATCATTTCACAATCCACATGTAAATTAGAAAATGATCTTTATACAAAAGTTCAAGGAAGCTTGTGGAATGTCATACAATACACACATTAACACATCACACACTGTACTTTTCAAAGAACACATATGGAAATGACTTTTTTTTCGTTATGATACACAATGAAACATTATCAATGAATGCATAATCTTTGCCTTTAAGAGAAAGATTAAGCACTAACAATATTGTTAAAATTATTATGGCACTTCTAATCACACATTAATATTTAAAACTTCCTTTAACAAAACATTTTCAATATTGCCAATGATGTTGCTAATATTATTCATATTATACAATCCAAGATACAAATAACAACAATTTACCATAAAACAAAAATTAGTATATAATGTATCAAAATATTTTTCAAAACTTTGTAGATAGGAAATCCAGGTCTTAAAAAAAAAATAAATAAAAAAAGCATAATTTTACTTTTTAAAAAACTAAGCTATTTAGAATCAAATAATAGTATTTAGGAAATTTTTCAGATTGAAAGCTCACATTACTTCTGATGAAATAAACTTTAACTAAAATAAAATTTCCTCTTCTTACAAAGGTTTCTTAGACATTTATAATTAAGTGCAAAACCCAACAAATATCAGTGTTGATGTTTTGGAAATGTTAAGTAGAAATCTCATCAGAACAGAAAAGGGTTAAAAATCTTACCAGTGGCATACCCTTGGAGGGAAGGGGAGTTCAAATGGACAAATTTAACCATCAAGAATTTTTTGGGAAATTGAAATATTGCAGGATAATTTTCATTATACTATTATGATGCCTTGAAACTTAAAAAAAAAAAAAAAAATATTCCATGCAAACTAATTCGTGGGAAAGAAAAGTTTCTGCTATCTCTGATATGTTCTTCTGGGTTAGTGTTTAAAGACAAAGAGAGAAGAGTGCATCCCTATAGAAGGTGTCCCCACCTGCTCAACAGTTTCCTGGGAAAGGAATACAAAAGGCATTCTCTTCTTCCAGTCTGCGATCCATGAACACTTAAAACAGGTCTTTGGATGTGTCCATCTCAGAGTATCGCCTTTTTCTCTTCACAAAACACAAAGTAGTTATGAATTCATTAAATATTTTAACTGGAGAATGACCTCATATCTGCAGATGAAAATAAATTAAAAATATAGAAAGAAACATTCTTCAGATTTGTCAGATTGCAGTAATAGAATTTTGACTGCAGAATATCGAAAAAGAAATTACTATAGCACAACAGACTATATTAACTTCTATAAAAGTAAAGCTTCTACAGTGAATATCTTAACACTCTCTTGTATAGATATTTATCTGGAATATCCATAAGCTTCAAATAAATTTAGTTCCCTATGCCTGATACAGCATGTATTACTGAAAGATGACTTTTAACTCGAAAATCTGTTTTCTACTAGGAAATACTTAAAAAACTACTTAAACAGTACCTATAAAACCTGTTTACATGAACTTTTGTTAATAAAACAGATATTAAAATGTATCAGCAAGTGAAGAAGTCTTAAATATTTTGAGAGAATAAATAACTTGGTAAAAACTAATTTATATAGAATTTTTCATTATACCCACACCTTTTTAACTATTTTTTAAATTGTGACTGTTTTTTCAGTCGAATGTTTTTATCAGCTTTTCAATCTTGTTGGATTTCACAGATTCTGGTTAGTAGAAACTTTTGTACTTATGGTATCTTTTTTCTCTCTTAAAAGCTCTTTATTTTTGTAACTTGATAAAAATTATATCCATTTTTGAAAGTTTTAAAATAAGAGAAATAAGATTGATGTGGCATATTCTTAAAATTTTTAGGAATTTTTTTTTTATAGTTTTAGCATTATCTTTAAATGTCAATTCTAAACAGAAGAAATAGTTTCCTTCATGCTGATGACGATATGCATCCCCCAAATTAATTTCTGGGTATGCCACTGAATCTTACATTTACAAATCATTGAAAACACAGAGCTGAAACAAATTTAAAAAAAAAAAATTATGTAAACATAATCAATTTATCCCCAAATCATGGGGAAAAATAATAATAAAATATATGAAAATAAATTGCAATTCAAATGAATGAACACAAATGGTAATATCACTTGGAAATAGACAAAGTTAAATAATCTTTATCTTGTCAAAATACATCACAAACTTGGAAACAAATGATACACTAAAAATAAACAAGACATTTAGCACATAAATTTATGATAATGAATTAAGATTTGATTGTTTATTAATGTCAATGGGAGGACCTTGATGAGATTTAATATACATCAGCCCAGTTACATAACAGGTCATAAGCGGCCATGATAATGAAATTGAGCGAATGTTCAAAATAGAGATACCATTGTTAAATCTAGAGAAGTTTTAAGTGGCACATCCTATCTTTTAAAACTCAAATAATGCCCTGTGTTCTTTATTTTTAATTCATGTAAAAATCATTAAGTACAAAATGAAAAACATTTCATGGTGAAAAACAAACTACTGCATAAATAAAACTCAACCCAAGTTTCCTTCTGTTTGAACAAATACATACTTAAACTGCAATTTTTATAACATCTGCATTATAGTATTGGAATAGCAAATCTAAAAACTAGCATATAATAGGAGAGTAATTGTCTATTAATGTACATAAGAAAACATTTGAAAAGGATAAAATAACTTCAAGACAATTGCCTAACTTTTTTTTTTTACATACAGAATATAATTTCAGCATTTTAAAATTTAAAGTTAAGCAATCAAAGCAAATTTTGAGAAAAACCTATTGATTTCACAATTAGGTCAAATTTAATCAATTTAATATCAAGAAAGAAACTCATTTGAAACAATTTAAGTCAATAAACATGTATTCTCCCCTATATATTTCAAGTTCCAGCACTAATTAAAATGATAGCAAAGTACAATGCATGCAGTGAATTCCTTAGATATGATTTACAGTCTAGACAATATCTCAATGCGTTATTCCCAAAGTGGTAATAATGACCATTTTGGGGACCACAGATTGATATTGGGAGATGGGACAATTTATAGTAAAAATAATCCCAAGAGCAATTTAAGAAGGTATTGAATTAAAAAAAAAGACAAATGATTGAATGATTACCAAGTATCTTTCCACGCAAAATAAACTAAATGCGAGAATTTCAATCCTTTAAATTTCAAAAAGACTGAAGAAAAGTTCACATGAAAGTGCTTCAAAATGACCAAATATATACTAAGATAAAAAATCTTATAAAAACTAATCATTCCTTTTAATACATTAAAATTATCATTGGTATCTTTTTTTTTTTTTTGTCAGAGTACACTTTTCAATGTACTGTTATCAATCATGCGTGATTGGGATACCAACAATAACCACCTCCTGCTACGCTATTGATGTAACTGAATTAAGATAAGAGAAATTTGAATCATATATATGCTACCCTCTATGTTGCAAGTTAACCAATACAATTTAACAACAGTTTAAAAATATTGAATTATAATATGGAATTTCTTACAATAAATCTTATAATATCACATATCAGCAACAGTAGTGCTCAAAATAATTTAAAACCAAGCACTCAAAAAGTCAGCAATTAATATGGAATGGAAGAAAGATCCAAGTACTGCTGGATCAGCATGAAATATATTTAACAGATGAGATGGTACAAGCAAATATTTCTAAGTAGCCTTTATTTACATGCGAGAGTTATATTATTTGATTTCATTAAATCAGTATTGCATGTCAACAGTCATTTTCACAGTTAATTTAAATTAGAAATTTAGACACATTCTGTTCATTTGATACAATTTTCATATTGATTCATAAAGTATCAATAAAACATATAAATTAAATCTTTTAAGGAACAATATCATTTATTTATACTATTTATTAATCAGAAATATATAAAAATAATTTTATGCTACAAAAATACCAACTCTCATTCCTTAAAAATTAATCATTTGTTTTTCAAATATAATCTTATCTTATTAGAAAATTTTTATGTTCAATTTAAAAAAGTAGACAAAACTAAAAAAAAATATTAAAAAATGCTTCATTATACTTAGAACTACATAAGTTAATTTTTACACTTGAGTACAAATAAATTATATTTATAATGTTAGATAAACATTTCATAATCAAAGATGGCATACTGAACCATAAAAATCCTTCATATTTATCAAACAGACATTAACAAACAAAAATCTATGACTTTACTAGTGAGTAAATTTTGTTAAAATACCAATGAAAGGCGAAATAACTCAAAGTGTAGTTTATAAGTAAATTTTTTTGTAATACTATAATGCTATATAATAACTATTATTTTTTAAATGCTCATAGACATTTGTGAAATAATTTTTAAATCCATGATTTATTATTTATAAAATGGTAACGAAAACAGGAAGAGAAAAGGTACACTGAAGATGGTTATTAAAATTGTAATCTACTTCAGTAGATTACTGATCACAATAATATAATAAAGAAAAAATATTGCTTTTATATGCATCTCAATAATTGCAAATATAAGACAAAATTTCAAAATCCCACTGTTTTGAACAAAAAAAAAAAAAAAAAAAAAAAAAATTTTAAATTTTTATTTTTTAAAAAAAAAAAAAAAAAAAAAAAGTCATATAGTTGTAATTTTGAATTTTAAAAACTGTTCCAAAACTTATGCAGATTGACACTAAATCAATGAAATAATTTAAACTGAAAAACTTATTCTTACATGTTATGATAAAGGAAGATGCTTGCCCTGACATGATAGGCTACATGAAAGAAATCTGAGAGTTGAATATATGCTGCCAGTTTACATCAGACTTGCAGCAAGTTACATAAAATTCAATTTAAGCTGCAGGTATCATTAATAAGTTTAAATGAATCAAACTTTTAAGATGTAAGAAACTGAAATTTATTACAAAATTAAGTATAAATATTTCATTTGAGATTGAATATTGGGTTCTGGGATTCTTAAAAATACAACATTTATTAAACTTAACACATTTGAAAGAAAAATTAAAAAGTTAACACATTAATTGAGCAGCTCCATCTGTCTACTTCCCATTGGCAGTTATTAAAAAGGCTAAAAATGAGAAATGGATAACAGTTGAAAATGTGTAATAAAACAATTAATGAACTGGAAGATCTATCAAAGCTCTCGAATGAAAATGAATTCAGGTACATGAATACTGGGAGTATTTCTTAAGTTTGAAGCAGATTTCCCAGGAAAATGCCATTTATTAGCAAATGTCCATTTTGGTATTTAATGATATATTATCTTCCACTTCGTCAAACTGCCGTTTTGGTCTACCTGCAAAAATGAATCATTTTTACCAAGATTTTTATATACAAATATACTTTCTAGAAATAGTCATTTTATACAATAATCTTTTTTACAAGATAAAAAGTAAATATTATCACAAAAAGTTATCTTATAAAAAATAAAGAATCAAGTTACTTTAATGCATTTAATAAATTTCTTACTTGGATAGTTTTGGAAAATGTGAAGATAAACATCTGGTTCATGTTAAAAGGTTTTTTTTTTTTTTTGTAGTTTTATATGATGCTTACATTGCCACTAATATTTAACATTTTAATCGAAAATAAGATGCAATAACAGCCAAAATTTTATTCAAGAAATGGCACAATAAATTAACTGATACATACTCTTCAATTATTTTAAAATTTGAACATAAAAATCAAACAAAAAATATAAATAAAACAAATTACAAGATGTTTAAGAATTCATATTACTACAAATATATTTAGTCCTTTTCGTACATAAAAGAACTGAAAATTTATAATAGGTGTTTAATTGTATTTTCAAATAAAGATATAAAAATTATATAAAACTTAACAGTCTAAATGAGAACTTTTTATTCATGCAACTGAACATATCTCATTTGTAAGTAATTTGTTAAAGAGAGAGAGAGAGAGGATATTAACTTATTGCATGGAAATGGAATTAAAAAAAAGTGAAAAGTAACATCAAAGATGAAATTGGATGATTAAGTATAATAAAAAAAGATTAAGAACCTGATATTTCAGATGTATGACCATTTAGATGAGCCCTTACAGCTTTATAAATTGGTTCATATTCCTACAAGGGGAAAAAACAAGTATATATTATTATCCTTAATAATACAACACTAGTTATTTCTTGTATTTATTTCTATGTTATTCAAAATAACATAATGCTTGCTTTATACTTTTTTTTTTTTTTTTTACGAAACCTGCATTTTAAGAATGTAACTGTTTACAAATGTAACTTAAGTTACCACTATATTCTAAAGTGAGTGAGAAAGCGATTGTAAAGTTTAATGGTACAAGATCTAGATATAGCTAAGTTGTGCCAAACAAAGTTTAACAGTGATGACAAAATTAGGGGGGGGGGGAGATACAAATTAGTTGACAGGGAAGAATCAAAAAGAATCGTTAGGGTACCCTGGGGAAATGTCGCTCGTGTTTAACAAAGACAGTAAATCTCACAGTAAAGTAAAAAAAGATAGCTAAGGTTTCACGGGGTTATGATTCCCAAACCAACTGTTTTTGTAATTTTGAACCTCAGTCAAGTGATGAGGACACTTGATCCCCCATTCCAAACTTCCACACCATGGTAATTGGAGGAGCTGGGACCATTAGATTTAATGTGCACCAGCTCCACTATATGGCAAGCTTTTAGTGCCTCAGGACTCAAACCAATCATTACACAAAATGCCAGCCATAAGTACACAATTATGACCACTATGTACAACACCCTGACATCCAAGCCTGCATCTCCATCTCCCTACCATGCCAACAGGAAGACTTGGAGCCTTGATGGATTTAATGTGTATCAACTCGGCTCTTTGGAAGGTCTTTAGCAGTATCAGGATTCGTATCAGTGATTTGACAGAAACAACTCAGTTATAAGCTCATGAACATATTGCTACAGTAGGTTTCACAAAAGAAGTTTTCTGACCAATACGATGTTTTATAAAAAGTTAACACATTTTTACTTGTTTTTCAATTAAAGATGCAGATCTATAAAATAGGCTGTTTAAGAATTTTTGATTTGTTAATGTATCAGAAACAAAAGGAGACTGCTGGTGATACATATAACAATTTTGAACTTTTTGAGGATAATACTCAAAATGACACCCTTGCTCCATATTACATGCAATCAGAGAATACACCCCATGTTTTCAAATCTTTAAACAATGAAGATGACACTAATTTAAAACACAAATCTCCAAACCTACTCATGTTCAATGACAGTCTTATAGAATTTAATGAACAATAACCACCAACTTTCCATACAATTTGATGAAAAGGAGTACCTAATCCTTGATCTACTAGGGTTACACTACCAATCAAATTACTATGCTCCAATTACATTTTTAAAGTAAAAAAAGCAGAGACTAATTTTGATGGAAGAAATATACATCAAGAAATCATTATCTTTTAATTTAAAAGATAAATACAGTAATAGGTTTTCACCATATTAAAAAATAAATTACATTTTCTATAAAGTACATAATAAAATTCCTCTATTCACATAATAGGAATTTTATTATGTACTTTATAGAAATATTTTATAATAATTAAAATAATAATTATAAAGTAAATAATAATTATTTTAATCAATAAGTATTAAAGAAGTAGCTGTACATAATAAAACTCCTATTATGTACAGCTACTTCTTTAATACTTATTGATTAAAATAATTGGATATTTGAAACATTACAGAAAATGAGATTTACAAGCACATATATTGGGTGAAAGACTATGTTCAATACATCTGGCAGTTGTGTCTTGCGACTACGAAATACTTAGTAAATCATTTCTTTATTTTTAGTATTTATCACATATCAACATCATCAAAAATTCACCATATTATAGGGATTAAAGTTCTTCATTTTGCAGTGATATGGTCAGTAAATATTAGAAGTAAAAATTTCTATTGCAACAAGTTTTAATAAAAAAAACATTGAATTTTATGCATAAAAAAAATTGTGAATTTATTGTCATGCCTTGTAACTTCTGTACTGCAAAGGGTTAAAAATAAAACAAAGAAAGTGAGAAAAAATCTAGATATACATTTTTAATTTAGTTTAAAAAAAATTTGTATTGATCATAATGATTAATAATAATAATAAAAAAAAACTCAGCATACAAACATTTATAAACTGTGCAATTGAACATTCTTTGTAGGCACTTACCATCAACTGTTGTAAGCAAGTTTCACTAGGTCCTATACATTGGCGTTTTTTCCGTACCATTTGAAAAGCATCCCTAAAAAAGTGAATTGAAATAATAATGAAACAGACAAGTCCATTTTGTAAACAAGCACAGATTAAAATACAGATTTAAGAAATAATACAATGTACAACTTTTCTCTTACTAACAATAAAATAGAAACTAATTAAACTAAACAAAGTTTATTTAGCAATTAATGATTAAAAAAATAAAACTATTAGAAATCCAATATGCTTTAATAATTCATGTAACTACCAATTATTTCCCTGAATAAAGAGAAATTATTCACATAAGCACCGTTTTGAATATAAATGTTTGGAATCGGCATAAGGATTGTTCAAATTCAAAAGCCAAGAACATATTAAATTAAATTTTGAAAGTTACTTTGAATATACCTGACTGTTAAAACAATTGGAATAACTAACAAAGACAAAGCAGACAAAGTGTAAAAAAGTTTCCTTACACATATGACAAATGCTTGGTCTCCATCACATAGGCAATGACTAGAGTGGCACTAAAATAAATTAAAAAATATATTTATTTTTAATAAATAATAATAATAATAATAAAAAAATAAAATAAATAAATAAAAAAAAAAACACCCCAAAACATAAAATACAAGCACATACCTTACAGATGTACCAGTATTTCCATACACAAGTACTTTTCCTACAAATAATTAATTAGTTAATATCTTGCAATTCATATACCTAATCATTAATTTTCAACTAACACATAAGCCATTATCAAAAAATATCTATAAAATATTAGAATACTAAATTAGCTGGAATTAATGTTCTTTTAGAGATTACAGTAATAAGGTTGTGAACTAGAACCCTATGCTTCCAACAATTAAAGAAAGATATTGAGGCCTAGTTTCACTATTCAGCATAACAAGTCTTGTGTAATATCTGAACTCAAACCAATTGCTTTATTTGATTACCAACCACTAAGTTCATAACTATGACTACTGTATTATTGTCAGCTTATTGGAATATTGAAATTATTTCAATTATATACTTTTTTTTTAAAAAATCCCACTTTTCACTTTAAAAAAAAACCAGTACAAATTTTAATAACATTTTTTCAGTAAATAAGTTAAGACTAAACTTGGTGTATAAAAGTTAAGATACAGTGACATTTAATTTTTGAACATTGAGAATTGTAACCACATTCACAATAAAAATGACTAACGGCTCCAGTGTAAAATAATCATTTCTGAAGAATGCATCTTGTATGTCATTTTACATATGCATAATTAGAGAAAATACGAAGTTAATTTTCAATAACTCTTTCCATGACTCTTTATATTTTTATTTGCCCAACTATTTTCATATTTGCAAAACTCTCTGAATTCTAGAATTCTTTTATGTTTACATTAAAAATTCTATTCTTTTATCCAAATGTTTTGAAGAATTTTATCAGCTAAATACAAACAGCATCAGGCTATGATCATCCTAAGAAAGTATTTTGCATTTTTTTTTAAATGTTCTTTTTAACAATTGATACCATAATGGTTTTTTAACTTTATACACAAATGCCGAGAATGTTATTGCAAAATAGTTGACTTTCTTTCAATAATATATAATTTACTTGATTTTTATCTATGATAAAGAAAAAATTACCATTAAAAAAAAGTTAAATTATAAAGTTAACAATTCAACACAAAAACAATACTTATGAGCATTTAACATTGATTTGAAAAGCTAGATGAATGAGCCGACTATTAAAGTAAATTTTTCAGAAACTTTTTTGACTAAACATTTCAATAAAATAGTATTTGAATGCAACACCATTAGTTTGAAATAAGATATTTATGTTACAATCTATAGTTTTACACACATAAAAAAAATTTGGTTGCACTATTTTAGAACATTTAACAAATACTGAAATTTAGATAAACATCAAAATAGATTTTACAAAACAAGGTGCAGATTCTTTTTTAAAATAGTAAAATTACTCATTAAAAAACACAAAAGATTGTTACCTCCATTTTTTAAGCCATTATCAACAAATGTTTTCACCTATAAAGAAATCTTATAATTATATGAAATATTATGTATATATCATAAAATAAATTTTATACCAAGATATAACTTAATTTTTAAGAAACAATCCATTAAAACAGTATTCATATACTGTCATTAATGAATACACAGCTAAAAAATTTTTTCATGAGATAAATAGGAAAGAAGTGTTGGAGATGATTGCAGAGATAACTTTTTGGCAATAATTTAATTAAGACTCATACAGTAAAAGTTTAGGAAAAATTACAAATATACCAAATGATAAAAATTTAATTTTCAAAGATATTTCAATGATGATATCAGAATATTTTAAAATTCTTTTGCAAAAATAGATTATAAAATAATATAATGACAGAGAGCTTCAGTGCCTGCCAATGAAAACAATTTTTTTTTTTTTTTTTAAGATGACTAGTTTTTAGTGCTGCCAACTTAATTGATTTATTACATAAAATCGAATAGCGATGCTTGGTATAGTTTTAATGTATAGATCAATAAATATCTTGCACACAGCCAATTCCATTCATTAGAGTGAAACTCTGGTTCCCCCAACATAAACAGATTACAGTTATGATTTGATCTAAAAGAAAAAGATATCTTAAAACTCACCAAGATAGCTCATCTTGTGAAGCAATACCATAATATTCTCAAAAATATTTGGTGTAATAGTACTATTCTTTGGTTTGTAAGGTGCCAGCTTTATTTCTGAACTAAATTAACTACTTTATTACTTTTAAGGAGTTCAATAGATTTTATATTTATTAATATCACACTACAATTAACAGAAAAGGCTATTGGTAATGACCACCATAATAACAGTCAACTTAGGAAGATAACATTGAAATGACAGTTCTCTCTCCTAACTTCCACATCTTACCAACACAAAGTTTTCAGAGTTTAAGACATGCAAGTAGTAACCATTTTTTTATTTTTTAAAACATTTGCATCAAATAAAAATGTTAATACATAGATTTAGAAATTACTAAAAAGCAATTATAAAGATAGAACAAGAGCCGTGTTCAACTTGTTGGGGTGGAAGCTGTTTAAAAAAATCTTTCAAATGTAATGGAATAGAGACAGGAACTGCCAAGTGAAAAGCGGTAGCTATAGATTGTTTGTGCAATGGTTAAGGACATTGTTCAGGTGGATATTTTTGTAATACTCTGAGTGACTTACGTGATTGGTGGAGACAATGGATAATTAGAAATTTGGATATATGTTTGAGATACTTGTCAGACTGTGTCTGCTAATTTTCTTATTTCCATATTAGATAAATTTTTGAATTAGAAGGCATTTAAGATAATATGCATTTAGGGTCCAGAATGTAATCCATGCAAGAATATGCAATAAACACATTTAGAAGACATGTCCTGGCAGATTTTATAAATGATTAAATCTCTAATACTGGAATGACACACAAGATTCAGAATACATTGTCAGATCAAGCAATTGAGAGAACTTTTAAAATTCAAAATATAATCAATAATTGTAAATAACTTTAAAATGTATATTTACATATAATTTACAAATATTACACTAATTTTAAACATATCTTATTTATGACATGATTACTCAATTGCTATATTCTGTAAAAGTTAAAAGTAAACTTTGAAATCTTATTTTCTCCAACAAAGTTTTAAACCATCCTAACAAGTAGATTATTTTAAACATAAAATTTAATAAATGTTTAAGTATGTTGAAAATAACCGCAATAACACTAAAAACTTTGACTTTTATTCAACCCTTTATAAAAAGAACAGATGTAACAGTCCAAAAGTACTGTAAAAAAAAAAATCCAAGTATCTTAAAAGAATAGATTAACAACCAATTATGATGCTGAACAAACAGATAAACTAAGTACAATGGAAAAAGAACTAGAGAACAAGCTCAGTATAGAAACAGATAAGGTTGAACACAGAACTGTTTGGCACATTGTTTGATCAGCATAATAGTAAAGTATTGGTATCTACAAAGTATGCGAATAAGGTAATCCTTTTTCAAAAGAACATATTTTTTTATACCCATCCCTAATAATAACTTTTTAAACACGAAGTCCAAGAAAGTAACTAAATCAAACTATTACCAATAAAATAAGCCTAAATAGAATAGCTATAGGCGACAGGCTTTAACAGAAGAGAACTAAAAATATACAAGACTGATGTATTTATCTCTACAGCAAGTTCAACCATTAGTTAGGAGAACTATGGCCAAGTTTAATGGCGCAAGAGCCAAATGTGGTAAGCAATGCCAAGCAAAGATAAGCTGTGATCTATATGTTTGAAAAATAGTATTGTAAGGTACAAGAGCCAGATATGGCTATGCTATGCTAAATGAGGTAAAGCTGTGATCTCGATGCAAGAAGTTATAGTATTTTAATGACACAATAGCCCAATGTGGCCACACTGCACCAAAAGTTGCGATCCAGATTCATGAAATAATTGAAAAAAGATAAGAATTGGTTGATAAGGAGGATGGTTGAAAATAGAGAAGGATTGCTAGGGTGTCCTGGGGCGCACCACCCACGTTTACAAAGACAATAAATTCTATAGGAAAGAAAGAGACCAAAAGGGTGCCTTAGGAGTTTAGTTTACATTAACGTCGCACTGGGTGCCTTAGGAGATCACAACCATCAGTTAAACATTATTATTGACATTAATTTCTCAGATTCTGATCAGTGAAATAATGATTGAATATAGGGTATTTAAATCAATACGAAATCAAAAATTTTCACGATTGACATTGTTAAGCACATATAGAAAAATGTTATTGAACAATAAGACTGGAATTGCAGGATGATCAGAAAGTACAATAGATTTAAGTAAAATATCTTGCAAAGATCCTGTTAAAAATTAAAACAAATCTATTAAAATCATGAAAAGTAACCAAAGAGTGAATATTAAAAATATGCCTAAATATCATCCCCTAAAACAGAGATGGGCAAACTACAGTCTTCAGGCCAACTTTGGTCTATTACAAATTAAAAAATATATCTATATTATACAATACATAACATATATAGAGTTCATACCCAAACAAAAAAAGATGTCATGCAACCAGTTTGAAAAATGAATTCATATACAAGAGGTTTGTTATCTCATTTCATTGACTCCGAGGTTTTTAATTTTTAAAATGAGCACAAGCAGAAGTGTAAAGATTTACATCTCCACTTGAAACACATATTTCAAAGCCATTTAAAACAGAATGAGAAATTTTCACCATGCCATTCAACATAAATTATTTAGCAGTGAGGCCCGATTTGCAGCTTGAATTAATTAAGTAACAATCTCAAGCAGTTGTTCCAAAATTAAGAGTTTTACAAATTGAATCATTATTGATAGCAAATTTCCAAAATTTAATACATTGTGTCCAGAAATTAGTGTTATGTTTGCTTCATTTTAAATCTGTGAACAAATGTTTTCTACCATTAATCCTAGGAAGAATACTATTAGAAATAAACTGACAGATGAACATTTTGCACCACTTCTCAGAACTAGTACATAACAGTTTAAATTAAGTATAAGTAACTTTTGAAGAAGTCGTTACAGTTTCATTTATTATTAATATTTGTATTCTCTTTCATGTTTTAGAATATATTTGCCTCCTAAATTTTTTTGTTCTTGACCCATTCCCAAAGAAGTTATCCGTCACTGTCTTAATATCTATCTTTTTTTAAAATTACAAAATACTCATAGATAGTCCCAAATTCACATGATGAATAAATGCTATACTGGGAAAAAAACATCCAAAATATATAATTGTTACAGTTTTATACATTAAAAGATCAAAGAAAAATTTTACCTTAGAAAAAAGAGGTATCATACTGGATTCATAATCCTTGAGATTAATCACAATATATCTGGAGAAAGAAATCTGTTGTATTATAAATAATTTATCATGGAGAAAAAAAAAGTTTTGTTGTAGAAAAGTCTCACTTGAATTTTTCAGGAAAATTTGGCTGTATGATTGAGACTTCTTTTTCATGTCGAACACAAACAATATGAGTAATACCAGTATTTAACAATGTCTCTAACTGCAAAATATATATATAAATATAAGACTTACATATATAAAAATATCCCTTTTATATTGTTTTTGAGTAATAAATTTACCTTTGATTTACTGGCAGATGCAAGAGGTCCAAGAAACAAGCCAGGAATGATTTCCTATATAAAAATATATTAAATTATTATTTATTTAAAAAAAATAACATAAAATTAAATGTTTAATTATGTACTTTACATACCTGCATTTCTCGTCGCATATTATAGTTCCATTCCTGATTAAGGAAAAATATATATTAAATCAAATTTATGCAACATAAAATTTAGAAAAGATGTTTTGCATTTACAACAAAGAAAAACACTTTGTACACGAGATAAAAATAATTTTCAGATTGATATATAGGCTCTCACTTCACATTTCTCTATGTGATAGATACACACAAATTACTTAAAATAGGTTTCCATACCATTACAAATCAAAATACAAAAAAATTTATAAAATATAAGACAAAGACTAGTTAATCCATTTAGTATTTGTTACAATATTTTGCTTTAAAAAATAAAAAAAAAAAAATTACCTTTTTAATATAGTACACTGTATCAGTTATTCTCTTTATGTTTGACCATTTATATAATGATCAAATATAAATGAAAAGTATAATTACAATATAATTGAATTTTAAAAATTCCAAAAAAATATGTTACTACAAAATCATCAATACATATATATATATATATATTGACAGCAATAATTAAAACCTGTTATTTAAAAAGCCAAATGTCAATTTCATCAAAAATATTTTAAATTCAACTTTATCAGTTATATTAATCAATACAATTGCACAGTTAAAATGCACATTTATTTCATTTACCTTACTATTATTAAAAAAAAATAAAATCTAGGCAATTCCTTTAGAACTTCTTAGTTTTGCATTAAGGAAATATCTGAAATATTTTTAATAGTTATAGAATTTCTCCATATTTAAATTTACAAGAAACTTATATAGAAGAATCCCACCTTCCTTAACATAACATTCTATGTTTCTGGATAGCAAATGAAAATAGTTATACTGACAGTTCAGAAACAAAAGTATATATTTTTTAAAAAATTTGAAGAACACAATCAAAAAATAAATTTATATAAAAAAAGGCTTGTAATTCCCCACCCCCCAAAATTCAACTCTAAATTAACTTTAAAATGGAACTACTAAGTTTTATTTTACATTTACATATTACCTTTACACAAGTTTCTTATTTTAAAACACAAAAGATTTAATTTTGTTCTCATTTATAAGACACTCAGTAAACAAATCCCAAATATAGATTTTTATATTCAAAGTTTTTTCACAAAGCTGGATTAAATGACACTTGATCACAAATGAATTTTTCTTCCAATTTTCCTGAATAATACAATTAATAAAAGTACTTTCAAATAAGAATTTTTACATATAAATTCCAAGTTCATGAACTTGATTCTTTAAATTAATTCAATTAGATTCATACTAGAACTGTATAACAGGTTAAGAATACAGTAAGATCATTCTTATTTCTTAACTTATCAAATATACCTTGCTTGATCATCTTGCCTTGCATTTTCATACAAATAGCTACAATCATAATTGTACTCCAATCCAAATACCAACCAAAACTTAATCAAGTTGGCCATAAATCAATAATTTATTCTTAAATTTTATCATATAATCAAGTATAGTAGAATACCTCATATTTTCGATCCATGATAGAAGATAATCACTCTCTTCAAATCACACCATAAGAAAAATCTACAATCTAGTTAGATATGTGGCAGATTCTCTACTTTCTTTCTTGGGTGAAATTGAGACTTGAATGAACAAATTTTTTTGCCTATTAAACTAAATCTCTTATAATCTTGTAGCTACAATCCTTTGTTTCCGAGTCTTTTCAACCTGTAAAATTTTAAATAAGTAATTTAATTCAATTAATTGGAAAAACAGATGCTGCAACAGAAATTTTGGGAATAAAAGTGCATTATTTAATCAATAATTAGTTAATCGTCATGTTAACTTGCGAATAAAGCCGTACATGGATTGAGATAATACTAGTGACAAATTAAGAAATTATTTAATGAGTAAATGAAAATTTTAAACAAATGCAGAGTAAACGTTTTCCGTAAGTCTTTTACTAAGATAAAATGCGCACAAAGACATAAGAGCGTTTAAGGATAAAATGGATAACCTAAATTTTAATTCCTAAAATGGAATTATAAGTTTGACTCTGCAAAGCATTTATTTTAATTTGAAGTTTCAGTAAAAAAACAGAAATATTTCAAAAAATTATTCATACCGACAAATTGCTTTCGAGTTTTTTTTTATTTCCTAAAATAGAAATCTTCAATACCGAAACGAAAAGTGTTCATTGCAATAATTCAGTCTCATACAAAATAATTTGTATTTTTTCCCACAACACATAATTTTTTACAAAGCTCCATATCTCAAAACAAATATGTGGCTCAAAATAATTGGCACTTGGTAATGTAAAAATGCTATAAAAGTTAACACGATTCGAGGGAATAATGCTACCCACGATGGAAATCAAACTTGGTAACTCGTACTTGTTGCCTAAACAAAAGTTCTAAATTAGCATGTTATTTGAAACATGCAGTCATAACCACGTAAAAAAATTTAAAGAAAAATCGCTCTTTAATACTTTAAGCTTCAAAGCAAAAGTAACTGGAGAGTGGGAAAATCAAAAGATTAATTCTTCTGAAAGGAAAGTTAAATTAATATATGATGTTAAAAAAAATCCTTGTATTTTGATATTTTTCTTCTTTGATATAAAATTTATATTGTTTTAACTGCATCCGCTATTACATTACATGCTAAATTTTCATTTTTCAGACAAACCGCACGTGTTTTTGTTTTGTTTTTGTAGGTATCTATGGTAATTTTAACTATACCATATCTTGAACAAACCAATTTGTTAAGTATAGCGTACGTTTATCTCTAAAATTTCAATTGTTCGTAAAAATTAAAATTAATAAGGTAAGCATTTCATTATAAGTTTGAAATAACATAGTGATAATTCAGATTAAAGTTAGTAAGTTAAATTTTTTATAATAGAATTTAATCACCGTAAAATATTTCGAATATTTGTTTGAAATAAATTGTTTTGTAAAAAATGAATTGTGTAGAATTTTGAGAATACTGCTCTGAGGAACATTTTATTTAAGCAGGTGCTCTTGTAAGGGAGCCGGTAGACACACCCTTTAATAAAAGTGTTTTTATTCCAAACAATCGGTTTGTTATTTTCGATACATGTTGTGAATTTTTTTTTCTTATTATTGATTAATATAAAATGTAAGTTAATTTTTTTCCCGTATTATCGTATGTCTTGCTAATTAAACATTATCTTTAAGAAATTTCTGGAAAATGTCTTTGTGAGTATATTTCATTTTACGGTTTCATGTCAATGAAATTATAAAGCTGATGAGTAATATTGTACTTTATGTTAAATTTGCTTTGCACCTGATAAGAAAATTTAAAACTCCTTTATTTTTTGTATCGATTGTGTACTTAATTACATCATATTTTTAAAAAGATATTTTCCAAATTGGAAAAAAGAAATGTGAATGTTTCAATTAGATTAATATTATATTTTATTTTAATTGTCATATCACTGCTAATTAATTTAATTTAGTTGTTCGTTTTTAAGAAGTGTTTTCACTTTCAAGCAATTACTGTTTATTCAGTCCTTTCTTTTACTAGCCATTATGAAAATTTAAATTGTGTACTTTAATTTAGAACACACCAATGTGTTGAGCTATCTATTAAAGGCTATTAATAATAATTGTTAAATCATTACTTTGGGTGTAGTTTAATGAAACAAATATTTAATATAGTTTTGTATCTAAATTACAGTGTTTAATCTAGACAATGGATTATTTCTCTTTAGGGATGATCATAATTTTGCCTGCCTTTTGAGCATGCATGTTCTTTTCTGTATTTCATTTGAAAGTATTCTATCACATGCATCTTTCTTAACATTACAGCTTGATAGTCAAATATTTCATTACATGTTATATATTTCACTTTTTAGCAATTTGCTATAAGAAATATTTTTTTCAAACATAATTTTTGAATCCAATTCTTTCCTTTTAAATGATATGTGAAGTCCTTTTTCGATTTATTAACCCTGTCTCTTTTTTTGAATTTTGTTTAGACTGTACAAATTCACCATTATCTAATTATTTGTTAAATTCTAATATATTAATATGCAAAGTAAATTTGAAAATTTATATTATCAAGTGAAAATATTGCAGGTTTTTACTTTGTAAATATTTTGGAAAATGTTCTGCTTTGCTTTCTATTCTAAGCTTATGGATTTAATTCATGTATCCTTGTCTGCCATTATATAATGAACTGTTTGCACATATCATTATATAATGGTTGAAATATTTTTCATGTTTTATACTTCAAGCATTTTTTTTATGTTTAATGCTTTTTTTTTTTGAATAAAATTCGCCATTTCATGTCATTTTAACTATAGATTTTTTTGCTAAAGAAGTGGTCTTCAAACTGTGTTCCTTAAAACTCCAGAGCAAGTCAAAATAAAAATTCATAGGAAAATTATAAAATACTCATGCAAGTTGACTAGTGTTTATTAACTAAAAAATACAAAGATTCATATAATTATCTTTGAAAATTAATCAGGAACTTCAATGCTTTTTAGTAAAGGAAAGTGAACAACTTATCAACATAACTACAGATTTGATATTAAAATCTAAATTTAAGTGAGGGTAGCTCCTATATTTTTGGTTGCAAATTCATGCAGAGTACCCAAAAGTTTCTCTCATCTATAAAGATTTTAATGTCATCCAAACGACATAATTAAGAAAAAAAAAAAATCTTTCTTAATGCATGGCGGTGGACTCGTGACTCGTAGTTTTCGCTAAGTTGTGGATTCAAATCTTGATACCACTAAAGACCTATTGTGTAGCTGGGGTTGATATTTGTTAAATTTCTTTGATCCTGAAAGTCCTCTTTTGGCGTGATGGGGAAGTTAGGAGAGGAAAGTGCCAGCTCAGGTATCGTCCTCGTCTTTTGATCGAGGCTCAAAATTACGAGGTTTCCTTTGTAATGCTTCCTGTGCGATGTTAAGAAAACCAATCATTTTGTAACAAAATATAGAAGCAAATGAAATGCAACTGGAAATAATATCTGTAGTTCTTGATTTCAACAGTTTGTGTAAAAAATGCAAGCAAACTCCAGTTGCTAAATATAATGCAAGAATAGGAAAAACCTGGATTACAAGTTAATGCTATTATTGAGTAAATTACATTAATTTTATGTTAAAATTTTTTAATAAAAAGTACAATTCTTTTCTTTTATTGTCTGTACAAAAAGTATTATAATAGTAAAAAATATTTTTGAGGGTGGAATCGATTTCTTCAAAAAAGCTGATAGTTGTAAGGGTTTTACGAGTCGACAAAGTTTGAAGACCACTGTTCTAAAGCAATGAAATTTAACAATATTTCAATCTTGTCATTTCTTTTCTTTTTTTCTTAAAAAACTTTGTACAGTTGTAAAGTATTTCATAGTAACTTGATAGTGTGAGTATATTATATGAAATAACAGCTGCTTAGAAATAATTCGGTAGGGGAAATAACAGTTTTTATATGGTTTTAAAGTGAAGTAAAGTTCGTTTATGAGTAATATTATGTATTGCATTTAAAACTATTGGAAAAATTAAATATGTTTGCTAGTTAGGATAATGTATATTGATTATGATTTAATTAATTTTTTTTGCTCCCTAAAATGCTGATGGATTTGTGTGAATTATGGGTTTTACTTTAGAATATTTTTTTTACATTTATGTTCATTTTCATGCTTTGATTTTAAAAAAGCAAGCAGTATTTTCAAATTTATACCAATGTTTATAATATCAATTTAAGAAATTTAATAAATGTATGACAAACCCTCTTTCATAAATTTTATTTTGAACTTTTAAGAAGTAACAGATTATATTTTTTATTGATGTCATAAAATGAATTATCTGTCTATATCTAAATATATCATCGACATTCTGAATCTCAAATATTTGTTTCAAAAATTATTAATTATTTTTTTAAGGATTATTAAAAATTAATTGCTGGAGCAAAAATAATTTATTGTTATATAGACTTAATTTGCTGATTTCGTTTTTCTTGATAGGAGTATAGTCTTGTTGAATTCCAGGTTACTTAAATCATATTAACATTAGGAAGGGAAGGAATTTCGTTTTTTATGCTTTTTTTTATTTGAGAGATATCAGCAAGCTGATTATCATATTTTTTTTGGTGTTATTCTTAAGTAAAATGATACAATTATTTTACGGAAAGTTTGAATGGGTAAATTTTTGGTTATGTGGTCTTGTCTAGTTTAATTTTCATGAATTACAATTGATGTATATTTTGAGTCACAGATGGCGCCGTGGAACTAACACCTGTCGGTTAATTGTTTAGAAAGTGCGTCGAAGTTTTCTCAAAGCTTTTCTAATCTTTCAAATACATTTTTGTAAATGGTATTAGTACTTAAAGGAAAAAAAGAAATGCATTTTTTTAATCTTTTTTTTTTTTTTTTTTTGGTAGTAATGTCTTCTTTTTTCGCTTTTATTTTTTATTGAACCATTTAAAACTTTTAAAAAAACTTAATTTAAAAATAACGGAATTTTGCTTCATTTGAAAATTTCTATGAAATTTCTCAAAATATACTTTCATAAATTTTCCCGAAAATAAATTTTACCGCTTATATAATAAACTTTGAAGCCATTTATCATACTTTCTGTTTTTAGTTATCTTAATGTTTGCTAAAGTATTCTAATGTTTTAAAAGTATTTTATTATTTTTTGTTGTTTATTTCATGCAAGGTTAACAAGCTTCTTTTATCTGAGATTTACTAAAAATTAACTGAATGCAGTGGCGTCGCAAACTTGTATTAAAACTGACGTAAGCCGAAGACAGCCTCAAGAACACTAAAATCAAACTACTTCCTTAGCTGACCAATTCGGCCGATTTAAACTCCATGGGTATTATGTGAGGTTCAATGAAGAAACAAACACTTTCAAGTTTTAGCTTCAAAGAACAAAAGTTCACTCTTGGAAAGCGTGAAATAAGTTTAGGCAACTATCAGCAAAAATAAGAGCATAGTTTGCTAGATCGTGCTAGTGACGTTACTAAGGGGAAGGGAGATTCTACTAAAAATATTAACTATTCTCATTGTTTTTCTTTAAAATGAAATATACTTTTTTCGTGTTCTTCTAATTTTTAAAATATTTACAAAAAATTCATTTTAAAAAAACTTTGCAATATCATACTAATTTTTTTATGTTTACTCTCATCTACAAAATGCGTAGAATGTGATACTACCATTGAAAATTCTTAAGCATTTTTTGTACTGAAACAAATGCAAACCTGAAATAATTTTGTCCTTTGTTTTTCATTATTCTAATATTTTGAATTGAATTTATATAGAAGATGTATATCAATCAATTATTTAAATCTTCTCGATATTTTATTTAGCATTTTTTGATTTGTTTGTTTAAATCGTATATTTAGTATTGGACCATATATAAGCTAGTATTTAATATGTTATTTAAAGTCAAACATCTGTTTTTATGCGCTCTTTTTTTGTGCGATCTTTTTTATGTAGTGTATAGAAAAAGTTAATCAAAATGCATATGAACAAAGAGTAATAAAAAGTAATTAAAAAGCAGATGGCCTATCGGCTTTAACATAATCTTACGATAAAAAATATGTTCATATTGCATCACGAATTATATTACGTTATATTTTGGCGTCTTCGTGTTTCCCCGTTCAGCTAACATTTCGGGGATTATATAGATTTTATTGCAATCGATTCCAATTCTGAAAGAAATTTAACACTTTAGAATGAGCTTCGATTTTGTATGTCTGTTTACCGCGGCAAACACATGCGGCTCACCAAGCAACCGTCGCACAGCGATCGATTTAATATAATAAATCCAGATGGACAAAAATACTTAGGTTAGTGAAACACGCGTATAAGTCTTAATATGGTCGTTATATCGACACTAAATATGAACCTACCCAAATAACATCGGTAAAAAACGAGTTTTTTGAACATGGGTTTTCTTTCAAACTTCACACTTTGCGTAACATAATTTTTGATACCTTAAATTTTAAGAGCAAAAGAGAACGTTGAGTCAAATTGAATTCATTCAAATAATTAACAAAAGAGAGTTTAAACAATGATCCCTTCATCTTGGTGCCAGATTTAGCGACCATTTGGCGACTTGGCGTAAAATTTAATTCTTTAATCAATTAATTTTTATTAATTGTAATTAAATTGTCGCGTTGTCATCCCAAACAATTGTGTATAGTAGATTTCAGCTCAATGGAGCGCTTTAAAATGTGAGAAAAAGCTTTTAAAGTTTTGACCCAGACATACAGTGTGAGTGGAAGAAAACCCATTAAAAATGCCTTCAGTCTTTAAGATCTTCACAAGAGCTATCTTTTTTTTTCTGAAGAACTATAGTTGGATTGTTGGCGTCTGTCGAAGTTTTTTGCCATGAAACTTTTCTTGAGGATTGTTTTCGAATTTTTTAAAAAACTTTTTTTTTTTAAATGCGTTCTCCATGCATATCCGGGCGTGTTTTTTTTTTTTTTTTTTATTTTGTTCTTATAATTAAAAAATGGGGTATATAAAAATATTACTTAGAAGGCCGAAACTTCTAGAGAATTTTTATTTTTTGCTTTTCTAATAACATTTAGTAAAATGGTGTAAAGTCTATATATTTTCCGTTTCGTAAAAATATAGTTAACACATGTAATATATGAAATTTAGAAATAATACTAACCTTGGATAACACAATGATTATACATAAACACAAATGTTTTGAAATAAGAAACAACAAAGAATACAAATCACTCTTACCTCACTTCTAAAAGATATATGTAATACACTAATTTTTATTCATTACAGTTAAAATTCCTTGTATAATCGTCTAAATTAGAGATGGTTTATTGCTTTATTTGTACCTTAGTCATTAGTAAAGTAATTGTTACCAAGAAATATATATAAGAATGATGTTGATTGGATTTTTGTCCAGCTAAATTTAAGAATATTAAAGCGAACACTGTACGTCGTCGCAAAAATTGATCATCGATTACATTGTATCACCAAAACTATCAACTCTGAACGAGTGCGAAGTATCATCCTCAATTGAACCAGTTGTCCACAATAAAATCCGCGTTTTTCACTTCGAAGAATAATTTTAATGTACATTTTGAAATTTTCGTAATGTAATAATTAATTTATAAGCAAATAAAATATTTAAAAACGTTCTTGGATGTAAATTAATTTTTGTCTTGTTTGGAATCCAATTTCTAACTACTTCGTTATGTTTCGTATTGTATTCTATTTAGAACTTTTTTATGTGAACCTTATTTACCGCATAATTTTTTTAAAAATAATTATTAGCAAGCAATATATTCTATAGCTATTCATAAAGTTTTTGAATATGTTTTCTTTTATGCGGTCCCTATCCCCCACTCAAAAACAGGTTTGAGTGTATATGTATTATTTTAAGATCTTCAACCTCAAAATTAAATCTCGTCCTGTGTAATAAACAATGTCTGTTAAATTAACGAACATCTTTTATGTACAAGCATTTTGGCGCTAAAAAGGTCAGTATGTTTCAACAATATTATGCTCAGTATGTGAAACAACGAAAAGTATGTATAAAATATTTATTAAAAAGGGGAAAATTTATCCTCAAGGCACAAAACATATGTAAAACGAAATATAACCATTTAGACTTAAGGCTGTCTTCGCCCTATGTTAAAGAACATGATCCAAACTTCGAACACATTTCTAAGCAGAAAATTGCTCCAACAATCATATGAGTTTTCGATGGTGTAACGCATACATCCGCTTTTGATTCATTATTCTTAAAATTTAGAAACATTCCTAAAATACGCCATTTTTTTTTCTCCTTAAATACGTAAAGTTTAAATACTATTTAGCATTGCAGTATAGGAGACGAAACTTGGAACACATTTAACACCAGAAAAGAGGGGTTTATTCATATAGAAATGAGAAGTATTGTAAAATATGCTGTTCTTTGTAGGACAGTGCATCAATATAAAAGTAATGTTCGAAGTCAATATAAAATTAATGTAAAATAAATATGACCGTTAAGACTGAAGGTTGTTTTTCCCTAATGTCTAAGAATTTCATCGAAACTTCGAACACATTTCGGAAAATGTTTTTTTTTTTATCAGAATAAGTGTTCCAATTTCGGGTCCTTTTCTATAACATTATGTGAAGACAGCTTTAAACACAACTGTTAATATGTATAATTTGTGCAATCAAAAAGTTTTTGAATATCGAATTTACTTATTAATTTATGATTATTTTTAAAATGTTCTTTTTTTCTTCTCTCTCCATATAGATACAAAATGACTGAAGAAAGTAAAATTGGTGTCCTTGACATACTGGTTACGAGCAGTATCAATTCCTTTGGTACTCAACGTAGATTTCCAACCGATATCACAATCGGAGAATTAAAGCAGAAATTAGAACTGATAACTGGTGCATCTTCAGCAAGTATGGAATTGCAGTTGCAGGATGACAAAAATGAATTAATATCAAAGCTAGTCGGTGATAATTCCACTCTAAGTTCCTTTCCCTTAGACAATGCCAAAGTACTCCACGTTATTGATTCATTCCATCAAGCTGGTGAATTCGAAGATGTTACAAAGGTCAAGAAGTTTGAACTCTCCGAAGAAGAATACAATAAGAGAGGCGAAACTCTGAGAGCTTTCAAGGAGAAGATGAAGCTCCAGAGCGGTGATCAAAAGCAGCAGTTAGCTGAAAAGAAGTTAAAAGAAGAGGAAGAACTGATAAAAAACATCAGTGTAGGAAATAGATGTGAAGTCCACGTAGCTGGTAAGCCGAATCGTCGAGGTACAGTGATGTATGCTGGACAGACTGAGTTCAAACCTGGTTACTGGGTTGGTATTAAGTATGATGAACCTTTCGGTAAAAATGATGGCTCTGTTGCTGGCAAGAGATACTTTGAATGTACTCCAAAATATGGAGGATTTGTGAAACCTCAGGATGTGGTGGTGGGTGATTTCCCAGAAGAAACTGATGATCTCGATGAAATTTAGAGAATCATGTTAGGAATTTGTATGTAATTTATCTGCGGCTTTCTACTGAAAAAAATTAAAGAGCTTTGAGCTTTTGCATTCCTGTATCGCTGTTTAAAATTAAATATACTCAAATACAAAATTTTCTGTATTATATAATCTAAGGAAACTGCTAAAATACCAGTTATTTTAAAATTTTATACTGGATGATTTCGAAACGAAAATTAATTATGTGTGTTAGAGCCTGTTTCGATTTTTTCTTTTATGAATCACATTTTTTGTCTCGTTGCAGTCACAATTACTTAAAAAAAAAAAAAAAAAAATTGAATCAATTTCAATAAAATATGTAGGTTTATCTAACATAATGCTTTGCATGAAAATTATTTAACTGTGTTATGTATATTTATGTACCTTTTATTGTAAAATTTATTATTGGAAGTATGTATTACAAGAGTTGCTTTTTTTAAACTTTAAATTAAATAAATGTACATGTTATGTTCCATTCTCATTACTGATTCTAGTTTGAATTTTTTTTTTCTGTTATAAAGATATTGTGAAGTTTTCAACAGGAATATGTTCATAATGATATGAATGAAATAAGATAGTACGATTAAGAGAATTAGTGATGCAATAATAATCAGCCAAAAATCTTCATTTTATTCAGACTTTGAATAAGCAATGTTAAGAAATAAATTATTGTAGATCAGTTAACTAATTGTGCCTTTAATTTATAACGGAGAATTTAATATTATAATGAATAATTCTATTTATCTGGAGAATTCTAATTAGTTTACATCTGATATATGGATCCTATCCTTCTAAGTAGACTTCTAATGATGGACCTAGACAGATTTACAGGTGTAGTATATTGCTTCTCTGATACTCAAACCAATATCTTAGAATGCCAATGAATCTCTCTCTAACCTTATATCATCTCTAATCTCTTCTTTACTACATATAACAAGGCTCATTTACCTACACCACAATTCTTTCATAAGGCGAGGTTCTAGTATTGTAGTAAAGTACATCTAGAGGTTACTTTGAGATAAAATGTGCATGAGGACCCAATACACTGATTAATTTTTATCACTGCTGAAGATATTGTAGTGAAATTTTAACAGGAATATGTTCATTATGCGATAAATGAAACTTATTAGTATTATGATTGTTGCGACATGCAATAGGAGTGGTCAATTAGCTTGCAGTCCTCCTTCATCTTCGGTCCTTCCATGGAGATTGGGTGTTTAGAAGGAAAGGATGGACAAAAAAAATTAGATAACAAAAATGCCTAAAAATTTGAAAAAGGATAAAAACACAAAATTCAAAAAATTTGTTACAAAATGGCGAATTTTTGACGTTTTTTATGTGTGGTTTTGGACAGAGTAGTTAAAGATAATTTTTATGAAGTATACTGTGCTTTAGTTTTAATGCTAGTGAGTAGTTTTTTTTCAATTTTTGATTAATATTGTATATTATAGCGTCATCGAAAGAGGGATTTCAAAAATTTTATTCAGCAAAATAATTTTACAAGATAAGAGTTACAAGAGCGTAATAGCTGAATATAAAAGTCAATTTTTCAAAGGTAAACATAATTTTCTGGGCACAACAGGTGCCCAAGTAGAAATCCGTATAAAAATTTCACAAACACACAGTAAATAGTAAAAGTTCGAGAGTTCGGAGCGAAAAGTTCAGGCCGCGAGAAAAGTTCATCGGCGGACTCAAGAACACTCGAGCGCACGAAGAACTTCAATTCTTCAAAAGGCAAACTTCGTCAAAGGATCGGAACAGTCTTCGTACACAAAATCTTCAGGAAGAGACGAGGACGTCAAGATCAGAGAAAGCACAGCAAGCAGAGGAAGTCCAGGACACAAGCGACCAAAGGGGAGAATCAACATAACATATAAATACAAAAATTACCTTCGAAAAGGTAAAAGAAGAAAAGAGACACACAAAGTTATCGGGGCAAAGAGGAGGTACAACAATGTAACTCCTCTCAGAGACAGGGAGGAATCCGTAATGAATTCCTACCCTCGTAGGTGACTCAAAAGCAAAGGATCTAAAAATCGAGTCATGAAGTTAAAATAGTCATGGGAGACTGGGCGGAACCTGTCTCCCGTTCAAGTTCAAAAAAATGATGAGATAAATAAAACCACGAGGAGAGATGGAAATGAAGAGATGGAAGAAAAGCGTGGTGATAAACATTGGAAGTTAAAAAGATGACAAGAGAACCGGCGAAGAGTAGAAACTCCTCAAGCCGGGAAGTTAAAATCCAAAATACAATAAGAAGTCGAGTTAAAAGATCAAAATAGTTAAAATCAGTCAGGAGGCAAAGAATGATGCTCTGGGGGGAAGGACTAATACTGTTTCTTTCCAGTAAGATGTTGGATATAAATGTCTCTTCCCCGCCGGATGGTGTCCGAGCAGATGAGCTTTCTCATGAGACTCATATTTGCGAGAAACGCCCATCTGCTCCAGAGCAGCATCAATCGCGGGATCCCAAGAACCTAAGGAACCGACGACAATGGCATCATATTAAGCTGTCTTTCCCTCCCGCCATAAATGCTCGACGATCGGGAGGTACTAGTCAATCTTACCCTGACGAGCAGAGGCAAGAGACTTGAGCCGATCCTCGAAGGCGACGGTGAAGTCGATGATAAGTACTTCACCGGACTTCTTCGTCAGAACCATGTGCGGGATCAAAGTTTTGGTCAATCCCGGGAATTTCTTTCATTGTAATACAATTACACATGTATTACAATGAAATAGAAGCATTTCGAGAAATCAAGATAGATAAGTGATAATTTTATTTTAAAAAGTATGACTTTAAATTCTACAAAAAAAAAAAAAAAAAAAAAAGTTAAGGAGGTTACAAGGGAGTTTACTGAAGGCTTTTTGTTTTATACTCCACTAGACTACAAAATATGAAAGTTGGGGGGAGAGGGAATCTGTTATGGATGGCTTGTGCTAATTTTAGCATTTAATTAGGCATGCAAAGTAAACAATTGTATTATTGAGAGAAAGATATTCGCTGCAAAATAAGTTTCTCAGAGTCATATTTTTATTCCCTGTTTTCAAACATAGTGAAGTACCTTTGATTTCGTTTTCTATAGACTTCCACACAGTAATCTAACTGCTACTCTTCCTCACAGCACATATGACACCTGCGGTGTGAGTCTTCACTATTTGCTGAGGTGCTTTACAGAATGCTTAGTCGCGACGTATGAGTCTAACAACTTTGCCATAATGCATGGCTTGGTGCAGCATTTTTTTTTCCATATTTTTTAGTGAGTTTTGGAAACAGGTTCCGGAACAAAAGCATTTTAAAAGAGTAGGCGCGAGTTTTCTTACACATTGTCATTTCTATCGTGGATTTCAGGTTTGACAACACATAGTAATCGAAAAAAAGTCATGCCTCCTGAAATTTACGGTAGAAATGACGATGTGCAAGAAAACTCATGTTTTATGCTTTCCATTACTGCGTCATCTAACGGTTCACCGCTTGCTCTTCGCCCCTGCATTGTATATTCTTCGAAAACTGTTTTAGATATTTTTATGTTTGTATTGAGGCATCTATAGCCAAATTTGGCGACCAAATTTGTGGCTGTTCATCCCCACCTATTCAGTGATTCTGCTAGGCGCATTCTCTCCTTGACTGTAAAACTATATTTCCAGCTACAATAGTCGTTCCGCGGGGAAGAAAAACAAAGTCCAAATTTTTTACTTAACTTGAAGGTGTTAAGAAATATACAAGATTTAAAAGCTGGGGGTTAAATTTCAAAGTTTGCTCCCAATTTATGTGAAGTAAATTGCTCTTTTTTTCAGAATAAGATAAATATTTCATAAAACTCTTCTAAAATCATTTATTCACACATATTACTCTAAATGCATTTATGTTTTACGATAAAATCTAATTTAATAACATAATCGAGAAGCACCTTTTGAATCCCTTTCAAGAACAAACTTTGAAATGTCTAGTCCCTAAAAGCCATTTATACTAATAGAAAAAGGAGTGCAACGAATTTATAACGAATGAGGCGAGATACTCAATTTTCATTTAATATAAATAATAATTAATATCATGTAGTTGAGAAATAAGGGACGAGTGTATGTACGGATAAGATGGAGAGTTGGTCATACCAAAAGCAATTTCTAGCTTTAACTTATTTTTCTTCATTTGATGGAAATTTTAACATTTTTGCTCTTTTAAATCCATTTAGTTTTTATTTTATCGTGGGCAAAATATGGAGGAAGAGGAATAAATATTTACGTAATCGTAAACTGTAATATATATGTTAATCGGTGTTAGGATGCAAATAATTTCACAACTTGTTTTCTGCCTTAACAATTACTTTAAATGTAAAACGCGATACACCGAAAATCATTTTATTTTATACAGTTAGTACTTAAATAATATAATATATATATAAAGAATACGCATTCAGAATAATTATTGTATTGTAACAAAGAATTTTAAAATAATATCTTTAATTTTATGTGACAAAAATATTATAAAACTATTATTTAAGATATTTTCAAATTACGTTTAACTTCAAATATCCCTTTTATTTGAAATACTTGTATAATTTCATGAATAGCTTTCATCGCTTTTAATTTGAGCTTATCCCTAACCATGTTTTCACTAGAGGAGAAAGATCCATTGTTTTTAAAGGCTGGTCTGTTAAACTAATAATTAACGTCTCTGATATTCCGTAGTAGAAACACAGTAAAGCAACTTTTTATCTTTGAATATATGTTTACTTTCAAAAATTCATTTTTATTTGGCTGAGCTTACAATACTTGTTCTGAAAGAATATTTGAGACTTTTTTAGTAATTGTGTAATTTTTGAACTTTTTAAATTCTTTTGCTACGAAAACTTCTTTGTCTTTTACCGTATGGTAGAACTTAAGATATTTATAGGTTTACCTTAATTGTTTTTGCTTATAGTAACTACCTAACGATATTTTATTGTACACTCATGTCCATAAATAAAAGGTAATTCAGAATCATACGGAAATCGAACTTTTAAGTAAAAAAAATCACCTGTAGAATTATCGCTCACATATTCAAGAATGATATGCTAATTACATGAAACCATCAGGTGACGCCGATAGTACGTCACAATGACGAGAATGTAAGAGAGGTTTATATAAGGATACCAATGAAGTAAAATTATTCTCAAACGGTTTATAAGCCGATCAGTGCCACAACTGAATTGTTATGACACAGAGGATGCATGTGGAAGATTTTTCACGAGGTAGATTTCTCGGCCGTCTGGAATGTGGGCGTACTCAGATGGAGGTATTCGAGGAACTTGGAATCGCCCAAAGTGTAAATTGTAGGTTTCGGCAACGATTCCAAAATGATGGAAAATGTCAGTAGATGTTATAGTACTCTTCTCCCCCGAGTTACAACGCCGAATGATGATCGGTATTTTGCAGAAACTGCAAAAAGAAGCAGACGGATCACGGTTCAGATCTTTCTCGTCAGCTATCTTCATTCGTGGGTACGACAATTTCAAGGCAAACCGTGTATAGACATTTGGGACATATTAGTCTATATGCTCGCATGCCTAACAGATGTACTCTCGGTAACTCACTGTTGCCAGCGGTTAGCTTGGGATAGAGAACATGTAATGTGGACATCGTCACAATGGGCTTGTGTGATGTTTTCCAACAAGTACAGTTTAACTAGTAATTTGATTCACGTCGGACTTCTTATGGAGAACACCAGATACCGGCTACCACCAAGACAACATCTTTGAACGAGACCGTTACAGTGGTGCAAGATTGTTCGTTTGGGGTCGAATTATACTGGGTTCCAGAACAGATCTACATGTTCAAATCGGAATCATGGCAGGCAAATTTATTTGGACATCATTACGGAACAGCATGTATGTTTGCTAATAGGTGCAATGGGAACAGAATTTGTGTTTATGAAAGACAACGCTCGTCCTCACCATGAAAACATTGTAAATGAATGCATTCAATCAGAGGATATCCTCCTAATGGATTGGCTAAAATTCTCATCTGACCTGTATCCGATAGATCATGTGTGAAACATGATTGTTTGACGAGTTGTAGCTCGCCAACCATCACCTACATGTGTTCCGGAACTTCTGAGAGCATTGCTTGCTGAGTGAAGTAATTTTCTCTAAGATCAGCTCGATAATTTGATAGTCAGCATGCCTAGGCATTATACGGTACTAGGCATGCCCAGTATTTCATTGCCTGGGAGACATACAAGGCAATAACTGTCATACCAACCATGTAATGGTAAGTTTTTGTAAGGAAAATATATTTTGTAATTGCACCAGGGAGCAAAAATCATAGTTTTATGAATGGTATCATACATACACCATCTTTTTTGTTCTTTGTCTTTGTTTTATATAAATAGGCTTTATATATAAGTCACATTTGTTTTTGTTTCTGAACCTTTATTTGCTGGAGCGGGCATTATACTTAATTTATGGACATGAATATATATATATATATAATTTGAGTTTTTTTTCTCCACTTTTTTTGCCTAATTTTTCAAAATTTTGTGATTGAAATCAGTCCCAAATGTTTGATATTTTTTTCTGTCAACACCCCACCCCCCTATAATTTTGTTAATTTGTTCACTTACTTAAGAAAAACTATATAATGAAAAAATAGATAAATTAATTTAATTCAACATACCCGTTTTTTTTGGAGAAATTTTTATAATCTGTAATGGGTGAAACAGATTGTGTGTGTATGTATGTATGTGTGCTTAGAGGATTCTTGACAGGGGATGCAGGGAAAGGAATAAATCCAGTAAGGTACATGGGATCTGAAAAAGGTTGAGAACCCCTAACACAGAGGACACATGTAGCTTTCGGGTACAGAATGAATATGAGTGATAGTAGAGGTTTATAGCGCAACAGCTAAATCTGATTAACATGCGCCAAACAATGTGTACCTATACTCTAGATGTTGAAAGAAATGGAGAAAAAAGATTGCAGAAAAAAGATCGAAAATCTAGAATGATTGCTAAGATATCCCAGGGACTCGTCACCCATGTTCATCAAAGAGAGTAACCCAATGAGAAAGAAAAAGATGATTAGGGTTCCTCGGAATCATGATACCTGTACCAACCTGAAGACGGTAAGTTCCAGAAGGCATCTTTGAAGTTCAACAAGAAATGTGCAAATCGAGAAACAATAAGAAAAAGTTAAAGTCATGACTGGCTCTATTTTTCAATTATGCCTCGCATTTGATTCCTGTTATTTGTTAAGATTCTGGTCATAACACATCAATCAATAACTCCCGAGACTAACATTGAAAACAACATTTTTTTTGCAAAATTTTTTTTTATTCATCAACATAACACCTTTTGTTAATCACCTTTTAGGGTGATACAATCGTTCCAACGCTTTTCCAAATCTTTTTTTTTTCGCAAGAAATCTTTTTTGTTGCGAGTAAATAGCGATAAACAGCTTTCTGAATCATCGACTCGTTGCTGTTTTTGTTCCATCGAAAGCAATCGCGGCACCCACTTGGAAAAAACCTTTTTCATGCTCAATTTTTCATGAAGGATAGTAAATACACTTCCATATGATATCTGTGTCATCTCAGCAATCTCACGGAGCTTCACTTTACGATCTTTCATTATAATTTTTGTCACTTCACTCACATTTTCCGGTGTAACGGCTACCACAGGTCTACCCGAGCGTTCCGCGTCATTTGTGTCGGTACGACCACGTTTAAACTCGGCAAACCACCGACAAATCGTTGCTTTTGATGGACAAGAGTCCGGGTAACATTTTTCAATCCATTGTTTTGCTTGCACGGTGTTTTTACCCATTAAAAAACAATGTTTTATCAGAACACGAAACTCGGTTTTTTCCATTTTTTAAACAAACTACAAAACGACTTTACTCCAACCTCGATAACTCAGCTGTTTCTGGTCCGATCGACTTAAAATTTTGACACGTTTCAAGCAAAGGTTAGTACTCTAGAAAGACCTGGTTACTGGTTTACTACGAGCGCCATCTCTGGGTTAGTCTCGGGAGTTATTGATTGATGTGTTATGATCCTTGTATACCTGAAATTTAATCGAAGACACACCGGTTAGCATCTGTGCTGCTTTCAACAAAGAAATGTGGAAGAACAGATGGTGGCTAATTTGGGAAACTCCGCTTAAAACATTTTTCAGTTTTAAGAACATGAACAATGCTTTGTTTCATGACTTTATTTTGTAATTTTGAGTAAATGCGGAATTTCCCAGTAGATCTTGAGGCATGTTTGGGCAAAAAAGGGCGAACATTTTCTGACATATTTGTGAATCGTTTGAGAATTTTTGTTTCTTGAAGATATCTCAAACAAATATCTAGTGTTAATGAAAGACACCGAAATCTTGACATTTGATAATTAAAGTATATGCACAATACTTTTTTTTTTCAAAATTAGAAATAATACAACGATGAAGCTAATTTTAATTAATAAGGAAGTTATTTTTTCTATAATGGTAGTTATTCATGAATTGATTTGAGATTTTTTTTTCTTCTTTTGTACAAGAACCACATTAGTCAAAATTGGGTTAAAGAAGGTATGCTATATGTTATGCAATTTACAATAGAACTATTACATTGTTTAAATTCTAAACAAAGATTAGGATTAAGTACGGAAATATAGACTTTAAAAGTATATAAAAATATAAGTAAAAAATATATGTAACAGGTTTGATTGAAAATAATGCTATAATTATTGTTGTACCTAAAAGCTATAAGAGTATTCTATGAAATGTATTTTTTCCCTTTGTTCCCAGGTGTTGCTGGTCTGCTGAGAACTGAACATGACAATCCACATGATATAAGATTGAAGAATCGAGGCGTTATTGCACTCGAACTTGCGAATTTTACCTCTTTCCAATGATGAATGAGCACCTTAAGCTACATCACTTTCATTCTGACGACGAGATTTATGCTGTGATTAAGGCCTAGTGTCGATAACAAAAACCAGAATTATTTTCTGATTAGTTTGACCGACTATTCACGCGTTGGCGCATCCATGTAAAGAGGGATGGAGACATTATAAAAATGTAAATAATACATTACATTGAAAATAAACAGGGTGTTTCAACACTCATTGGTAAAAATTTAAGAGGCGGTAAAAAACATCTAAATATTGTTATGATTGATGATAAGCATTAACCTAGTAATGTATGGTGGACGAGAAAGATTTTATAGCTGTACATCCCGAAAGAGATAGAAATGCTCGTTCTCTTCATTTTAATATTCCAGAAAGAAACATAAAACAATCAGTTCATATGGTTTAGAAAATAATCCTCAATTATACAAGAATTTAATATAGGAAGTAAACTGTTCAATTTCTTTCAATACTTAATGGTAATAGTAATTGGGATAAACTATTTTGCTAAATATTTATCTCTGAGTAATTTTTCATTTTAAATTCATTTAATGCGATTTATGTAATTCGTGTGCTTATGTATCAAGTAATTGTGAAAGTTTTAAATCTTTTTAATTCTGTAATGTTCTGTGTATTTGCCTTCGCGTAAAATAACATGGTTCTTGGATGTAAGCTTTGTTGAAAATCAATGACAAGTGAACTCATGTGAACTAAGATGGAGTGTTACATAATTCCCATGTCACTCCAACATTATTTCTTCAAGAGGTTGAAACGAAAAGTGGAAGATTTAAGTTGTATAAGGCAGAGATAACCTAATGAAGTATATGCGAGGCACACATCGCCTAATAATACATCTTTAACCTTTGCTAATTTACTATATTCAGATTAATTAAAGTTATGTTTATGTAAGGTTTTATTGTATGTCTAAACTACACATGAATTATCTTGCTCAGACTGTACCGTTTGCTCACACTGTTCAAAATATTCTACACAGAGGGATGCAGAGTGTGATAAAATCACACTGATTCACCGATGACGATTGCATTAGAAGTATTGTTCGATTAAATTAATTGTTATTTTCCATTTTAACGATAACTGAAGTTAACTTATTATGATTTCCTGTATGATTAACTCAGTCTTAAAACGAATAAATTATTTACTTGTCTTTATACATTTTTAAGATTTTTTTTCATTAATTTCCTTCGTTCACTAACCTCCTGTGTACCACATGCGAATTTGTATCGTAAAATCTTAATTATTACTAAGAAATAACGGCGATATCTGAATAAAATTTGCTAAGCATATTAATTGATCCTTATTTGCAAATATGGGCTGAAAAGTTTCCAACCAACCAAAGATACAGGACATTTTTCTTTAAATATATTTTTATTTTTCTACATAGTCTCGTTGTAAGTCGGCACACTTTTAGCGGTGCTCCCATTTCTTTAACCAGTCAAAATAGCACTCGTCGTCTTTCTACATAAAATAATTGTTTACATAGGTGATAGTCTCCTCTTTTGAAGAAAATCTCCGAGCGCAATTTTTAGATTAGGGAACAAAGTGAAGTCTCTTGAGGATATATCTGTCGAGTAAGGAGCGTGGTCTAGCTGTTCCATTCGTAATTCATGGATTTTCGTCCTGACAATCGCTGAGGTGTGAGACGGCACATTGTCTTGGTGAAACTGGATTAAGATAACTCCATGACTCTCTCAATAATCGTAGTAATCATTTTCCCAGCCGAAAAATTAGCTTTCCCCCCCTTTTTTTTGAGTCGATTCCCCCTTCGCAGACCACTGTTTTAACTGTATTTTTTTGTTTCAGGCGTATAACTGTGTATCCATATTTAATCTCCAATAATTAATCGGTGCCAAAACTCTGATTTTTTGCCCCTAAATTGCACCAACAGAGCGTTGGAAATGTTCATTCGAACACGTTTTTGGTCTAACGTGAGCAAACGTGGCACCCAACACACACGGACAGCGCTCTCATGCCTAAATCGGGATTTAATATGTGACAAACACGTTCTTTGGACATATTCATAGCCTCTGCTATCTCTCTCATTTTAATCGACGATCGTTTAGCACCATTTGGTGAACTTAAGCAGTGTTATCGTCAGTGGATACAGCTTTTGTGGACATCTCGAATGCTTATCGTCTCCTAAGCTGGTACAGCCACGTTTAAATTCAGCTGCAAAAAATTTCTCTATGGTAAATGATGGTGCAGAGTTCCAGTACATAGCATCTGACCCTTCTTTGATTTGCGTAGGCGTATTGCCTTTCAAATACATATGTTTAGTGACAGCTCAATACTCTATTTTTCCATTTTTACAAAAATACTCGCATCGAATTACTCAATTGATTGTCACACAATTACTGCGTGTTCAAAATGGTTGAAATATCAATGAGTACCAGTTAAAAGATTCGCAACCAAATTTACTAACTTTTATTGATGAGTGCTGCCATTTATACGTCAAGTTCGGAAACTGTTCAGTCCACTCTCGACGATCCCGTAAAATAAATTATCCTTTTAAAACTCTGAATGTCTTTCTGGATCAGCAGATGTAATTCACAGCTTTCTTTTTCAAGCCATATTTCATAATCAATAGCATTTTGTAATAAGATTACTAATAAACTATCGAGACTGCAAAGAAATTATTAATTTGAAAATCTTAATATTATAATAGTTTTATGATGAACACTGTTAGCAAATTCATTAAGCCTTTCTCATTAAAATTATGATATTTTATTCATTATTTTATTAAATGTAAAAAATTATAATAGTATATTAAATAACAAAAAAATAATCAGCAATATTTTTGGAATAAATATGTACAAGTCACTTACTTAAAGGATGTTCAAATCTCTATATTGAGCCATTTTCATTTTACCGAAAATTTGTCTCTTGTTCTTGTTTTATGAATTTTCTTCATTGATAAACGAGCTTATTTGATAAAATAGTGTAAAAATGATGTTTATTTTATTAATGGATAATTTTTCTCTAAAATGATTATATAAAAATAAAAAACATTTACATGTTTTAAAATGTTGCTTTTATCAAAAAATTATCATGAACCAATTTTTTGATTTTTTGAAAGACATTTAGGATTTAAAAAATATTTATTCACATACATTTACAATTTATATGTAGTTTGAGAGTTCTTATTTTGGGAGTATTTTGTATATATATTGCGTTCTCCTTTTGAAATTTAAAGACATAAATAGATACGAAATAACTACCTATAGAATATAACGCATCAATTTTTCTTACTTAAATATGTTAAGATAAAATATTTCTACTGCATAGCTTATGAATATTAAAAATAAAAAATATTCTGAATTATAAGCGATTTAATTTAATAAGAGAATAACCCTTTAAAGTATTTTTCATAAATAACAAATTATACTACATAGAAAAAAGTTCTAAAATTTTTTCTACTGAGAACATTTTCTTCCTGTGAATTAGTTTGCTTTTTGAGTTTATAAATGTATTAGAAACAAATTCTAAAAATATTTTGTGCCTTTACACTTTTTCTTTCCATATCTATCTAAAATTAGTAAGCGATTCAGATTCTTAAGACTAAAAACAAGTTTTTAATTCATCTAGTGTTTTTAAAAATTTATAAAGTCAATCTAAAACACACACGATATTATTTGAATGAAAAGAATAATATTTGAAAATGTATCGCATTGAGAAAAATAATGTTTACCAATTTTTTTTATACTGTCATTTGTTAAAAATAAAAATCATCAAAGTTGTTGCTTTTGTAAAGAGTTATCTTAAAAACGTTTAGTTTTATTTGTTCAACAGAATTCAATTTAAAACTTTGCACCATAAGTTTTGAGTAAATATATTTATATATTTCTCGAAGTTATTCATGAAAAACATGATTTTAATTTGCTTCGTTTTAGTTATAGATTGAATGCCGAATGAAGTTTAACGATATCATAATTTATTTCAGCAACGTCACAAAATGATATTTTCTATAGGATTAAAGAAAAAATACCAAATATACGTATTTAATGTAAATTTTTGAAAAAAAAAAATGTTTATTTATATAAACTAAGACTTTAGATGATAAATGAAAACCCATTCACTGCATTTGGGTTATTAAAATTTATTTTAACTTATAAGTGATTATTTCAATAAAGACTTTTATTATTACTAAAGAAAGTGTTTTGGAAATATTTCTTCGAAATCGTTTATTGATTTTAATTAAAATTTAAATGCATGTTGTCAATTTTCTTTATTTCTATTGTTTGTGTAATTTTACGTTATGGAAGGAATTGAATATGTTTGTATGTAGTTCTGTAAAACACTAACGCAAGTAATTCACAAGTTGAAAATTTAGTATTTTCATTAAATTTGCGTGTTTAATACCTCGAATTTTTAGTTGTTTCATTGACGTTTTCAATTATGCGTAAGTATAATTTTAGACAACTATTAGGATAAAAGTGAATAAATAGTTTTATGTTGTTATAACAACCGTTTGGGATAAATTAGATAAAAATGTTAAATATACATTTTCTAGCAGTTCTTATTCAATAGAGTCTATAAAATCATTATAAAATTGTAACACACATTTGAAAAAAGACAAGATAATGTTAAGTTGAATTGGTTGGAAACTGTAAAAGGCCAAATGATCCTTCTAGTTAGTATGAGAGAGGAAGCTTCGATCAAATATAGTAACATAAACTAATTGACATTATTAAATAAATAACAAGAGTAACATTTGGAGCAACTTAGGATTTATTTAATTAAATTAGTTGTAAACACAGGTTGAACATTATAGAATTCACATATCTTTTTGAAGATAGATGATTGAGTGGTGACCCTAAGTACAATGTTTAATTTTTTTCGTGTTGCTTCATTGTGTGGTGGGTTTTAAGGTAAAAATTAAATTTAAATAGAGATAGCTTGTTTCTGTAATGTGTGTTTGTCGCGATTGCTATAGTTGAATTTATGTGTGTGTTCTAATTTGAGCAACGTTTTCATTTAAATAAGTTGCCGGGAGGGATGATGGGCTATCAGAAAGAGAGGGAAATAAAGTGCCCTTTCCTTCTATATGAACCGGTGACATATCTAGGGATAAAGTGTTTAGTAACCCTCTGCGGTTTTTCACGTGGGAATGGAAGTGAAGTCATGAATAAATTGAATACATTGAGTATCCTAAATTGACAATCACAGCTCAATGATCGCGTGTGTTTTGGGTTGGGGTGACGATAGATACCTCGTTTCATGTGCATACCTTTTAAATACAATTATATTTATATTTGCATTATTATTTTTAGTACTAAATTTAGTTTTGACGAATATTATGCCCTTCTTTATAATTTGTAAAATTTTAATGGGATAAATGTTAAAATGTTGTTGAAGTCTCTAAGTAAGTTACATTTAACATTATATATAAATAAAAATTTTAAAAACTTATAACTGTATCAGGAAACTAAATGTTTAATAAAACTGAGCTTATATTATTTGAGGTAACTGTAAACTTAATTTGGGTATATTTGTGAATTGTTTCAAAAACGCATACAAACAAATAAATAACTGTTTTACAGCTGTAGAAGATTTGTCTACTTAACTCATTTATTTAAAAAAATATTTTATTATTTTTTACAATTTTCCGAAAATATGTTTTGTGAATTCATACATACATACTTACATACATGCATGCATATATATATATGGAGACGGAACTTGACTTATCTTCCAGAACGCGACCATAGAACATCTCACTACCAGAGGGCGCTGCTACTGGCAGAGCAACATTCCACTAGGCAGGAGGAAACACTTAGCGCGGGAAGACGCCATTACGGAACCGGAGTAAACACACGGGGTGTCTGTGATATCGCGTCTATAAACTTTTACCGAATATGTGCATGAGGCACAGCATCCTGACTGAAATGAATTGTCTTCGTACATGTGTATTGTGAGCATTACTTATACTTTTCTCAATTAACTATATGAAATAACGGCTTTTGTACTCGCTCCATGGCTGTAGTGACCCTGTTCATTCCAGGAAAATAAAAATATTATTTGTCCAATGCCATTCACAATATATATAGGAGTTACTGAAAGTGGATTCTTTGCTCGCTCACACTGACGAATGAAGGTTTGTTGCACTCTTTGGACCTAGTGCAGTATCTATCTTGTGCGTAGCAGTGGTCCTTTTTGTGACAAGACCAGCTTTAGATTTAGCAGGTGTCTCCTACCACGAACTGTTTCATACGTTTGAAGAAATTTTGAAAATCCAGGTCTGGGAAACGTGAGATCAAGCCACATGACCACCATGTTTTAGTCCATCTCTGGGATATGTATTGCTAAATCAATCGGAAAGAGGAAGAAAAATGTGCAGCTCCAACAATTTCTTTCCCTCATTTAATTGTTCCATCACTAGTTAGAAATGTTCATTCTGTGTTTAAATCGTCAAAGGGACAGAAAGTCAGGCAGTGCAGTAAAACAAAAGGCTTACTTGGAGTTTCGAATTATTAAAATTCAATATCTTAATTAATATGTATGTGCAATAGGCCTCTACCATCGTTCGAGCCTAAAGATTAATCATTAATTCTTACTTAACTGACCTTGTTCATTTAGATCTGAGTCTCTAGCCCTAAGTGGACCCTGTATGAAAAATTCTTGGTGGCCCCAGTTTGGGAAATAAATAAAAATATTCGTATTAATAAAATACATTTGAAAGTGTCGAAAACAAGTATTCATAGACATGCTTTTCAAAAAATTTAACTGCAAAAATGATCTTAGGTACTTTTTTTTTTTCGGCACATGTATTCATTATAACTTCTATAATTGACGACGATTTTAGTTTTGCAAATTCTTCTGTTTCTATGGATAGTATTGATAAATCCTTTAGCCGTATTTGTCCAGCACAAGTTCTATAATTTTTAATAAGTTTTAGCTTACAAATGTTTCTCTATCTGCTGAGACATTTGTAACCTGAAGAATCAAATATAGTAAGAATACGGTTATAACAACTAGAAAATTGGAGAAGAGGCTATTGAAATTCGTCCACACTAATTATGCAGGATCCTTTATGGAAAGAATTTTTTTTAATTCCAGATTTCAAGCGGCTTTTTAAGGCAATAAATTGTTTTAGATATCAACTGTTACATCATTAATCATATTTACTAGCTATTTTTGTGGCTTTCTTTTTCATTATTACTTCGTTTGAATAGGGCAAGAAATTGTGAGGTTATAAGATTTCTAAAATATTTCTTTGATCACGAAGGCTCTGAAATCTTTGTTGGGTGTGAGATACTAACTAACATGCCTAGGCTGCGATAGTACACATCTGAAATATTCTTACCTTCTGATTACAAATTGAAAAACGCGCTGCGTTCTCTTTCTTGTTTTCATTTTTAAAAACAGGTGTACACCCTATTCTTTTGCTACATCTCTCTTTGCCCGTTGAACGAATTTTTATTTCTTATTTCCACCAATCTTCTCAGAAGATTATTTAGCAAAATATTAGCTTTTTTTTTGTAAGTTTTTTGTTCACGCTTGAATGTTTTAGAAACAGGATCGATGATTTCAAATAGATATGGAAGAAGAGCAACAAGTATAATAAAATCGTAGTTCTCTAACATATTAATCATATTTTTACATTCGTCTTTTTTGGTTAAAATTTGAAGAATTGTCTAGCAGGGCATGCTTTTTTAGTGTTCTTCAAAATGGACATAATTGACATTTATCGCATGCTCTTTTATAAAGACCAATAGCCCCACGTGCTCTCGCCATTGCATTTTTTCCATTGTTATCCTCTTTTCCAAATTTGGACAAATCATTTCCATATTTTTTTATTGAACTTAAAGTTTCGGTTTCAACCCCTTGTACAGTGCAATCGGCAATTCAGAGAGAGATAGAGAGAGAGAGAGATGAAAACTCTCCAAAAAGATTCTAATTTCTTTTGTTACATAATCATTTTATATCATCAAGATATATCGATAAACTGCCGAACATTAGTCAACTTTTTACAGATCTTGTGTTGTATCCATAATAATCGCCAGAAATGGATTTTTTTTAAAAAAAATCGTAACAATATTTTCCCTAAATAGGGTTTCAAGCAAACTAATAATCTCTCATTTTGAAAAGTTGGTTTAAATAATTTATTTCAATCTTTGAATTCAATAGAAATTCTTTTTAAAAAGAGTCTTTTAATTAGATTATAAGTGCACAATTGACATGCAATTTCCAGAGTTGGAATGGTCTCTTAAAGGTAAACTGCACGATGCGTAAGTTATTATAACATGAATAAGACTATTCAATACATTTAGTTAAAAGTCAAACTTAGTTTTCATTTCACTTTCCAAATAAATATCAATTGTATTTACTTGAAACAAATTATTTTAAGATGGAGTCAAATTAATACGCTGTTGTGAGTTTTCATAGTCAGTAATTCTTTCTGTAAAATATCCTCTAATGGAAACGCTATTAATCCATCCGAAGGGATAAGATTTGCTTTGACGATCTGCCAACAACCAACAGAAGTGGCGATTTGACTTGTTTAAAATAATAGGATAACATAACCATGGCTTCGTAATTTTTATACAAGTCTTGTTTAAATATGAGTAATTTGAAAATCATCGCTTTGCTTCTGGATGCTTTGAAAATGGTTTTTGAGGTTTAAATGGGCCCTATTTGAAAATTACTTTTCTTTCGGGTTCTGTAAGATTGTAACCAAAATTTCTTCTTTTGGAAGGAGATATATTACTCGATTTGTCACATTTCCCAGAATCTTGTCTTGCATTTTTTCTATTTTTTGAGGCTTGTCTTGCATTTTTTCTATTTTTTGAGGCTTGTCTTGCATTTTTTTCTATTTTTTGAGGCTAGTCTGTTCACAAGTGAATAATATTGAGTCAAACACAGAATATATATTAGATACTTCGATACAGCTGTGGCGGAGTGTTTCATTTCTTATGGCACTCCCGTTAATAATACAATAGATAACACTAAAAAGTTTCAATTAAATTTGCATTTTACAACTTTTCACTTATCCCTGAAATCCCCGGGGGCTCTGTATTACCGACACGGCTGATACACAGGAAACTACGTCCCTGGATTGGGCTGTATCACGATATATCTTCCTCTTTAAGTTTCTTTTTATAATGTCGTTAGAATTCAGAACTCTTTCCAAAGAATGAAACGTGACTTATGTATATGAGTTTAAAGTTATGAAGTGTTGTGAATGTATTGGATTAATTACATTTATAAGAGTAGAAAAGAATTAAATATTACGGAGTTGGAAGTTTGAAATTTGAAATTAGTTACTGAAGCTGAATCTTTAACTGATTAAATGAATAATGTTTTGTCAAGGAGTTTCCGGATCACAGCTTGAAAGGTTCTCACTTAGGGTTAAAGACTCGAATCCTTAACTCCAATTCTTCTACTCACTCGAACTCGAAAGAGTTAGAAAGAGATTAGTTAAACTAGTATTCTAATCGTTAGTTAAGATGTGTTTAGGCATTTTATCCTCAGAGAAAGAAAAGTTGATAATAATTATGAAATAATAATTAATTTGAAGATAATAAATTGGTTGTCATCATAACCGACTCTCGATCCTTTCAGACAATTGTTCGCGATTTCTTTAGTTAAGTTTAGAAAACGAAAAGAGAAGGAAATACTGCTTGGGTGTTACAAACATCTAATTTAGATTCTGTTAGACTTCTGTTCACAAGTGATTATTCCATACTAACATCGAATCACCAATCACTTTCTTCTATCTTAAGTCTCTAATTGAACTCTTCGCAGTGTATAAGTACTACCACCTCAATATAAATCAATACAATAATTCTATACTTATTTACATAAGTCCTAGGAAAATGTTTATTTTTTTTTATTTTTTGGAAAAGGTTCTCAAATCAAATAACATCACTTGAAAGTCCCCCAAGAGTTAGTTAAAGTAAAAATCGCCAGTGACCTTCGTCATAAGTGTATAGAGATTCCGTCGTGCATATGTTACATACTATGTTAAGCGGTAAATAGAATACCAAGCATGTTATGTTTTGGTCACTGTGAGTCAATTGCAATTATAAGCTCAAAATGTCTTTCAAAAATCTTGAAAAGTATTATTATCTTCTTCGTTGTTATAAGTGCTTCAAATTATAGCCGAGGTGTTCATAATATTTGAATTATTAGTAAGAAATAACCAAGATATCTAGATAAAATTCATTTTGTTTATTAGTGGAATTTTATTTACATAAAACTGTAAATTATAGTATTAATTAATCACCCAAGGATCTATCGCTTTATTCAATGACAAAATCGTCTCAAGAGCAGTTTTAAAAATAAAAGAGTTTGCTAAAAATATTTCCTTGTCAAAATAAATGAGTGAATAAATGAATGAGTGAGTGAATGATGAAATGAATGAATGAATGAGTGACAGAACTTATGAGTGAGGTGAGTGAATGAATAAATCAATGAATAAATAAAAGAAGTAAAATTTCCTCTCCGTAGTCATACTACTTTTTTTTTTTTTTAATTTTGATGTTTAACTGAATAATTTAATAACTATATTGAAAAATTTAGCCACTGTAGAGGCTAAATCTGTTCTTTGTAAAACTTTGCATGAAATAATTTTTTGTATACATATTTTTAATGTTGATTTGTTTGGTTTCAGAAAGCTGTGGATTAAATTAACCTGAAGTTTGTAAACTTTCTATTATTGCTAAAAATAATCGAGATAGAAACATAATTTTTATTAATTATTCTTAAGGCTTTTCTAATAATCACAATCCAGAATAATAATTTCTCTTAGCGTTTCATGATCTTTCAAAGACCATCATTGTAGAACTCAAGAAATCAAACCCAATCTTCTCTATATAGCGGATTATTTCAATCTACGGCTTCCTGAAAGCAGATAAATTAACATTAATAGCTGTAATTATCAATATTATGTACATAAGGATCAATTAATATTCAGAATATATATTAGCCAGATATTTCAATTTTATTATTTCTTTGTAATAATTGAAACTTTACGATAACCCTCCTTATAATTTATATAATAATAGAATCTGACTAAATTGAGTGATCAAACGATAGGAAATTGTATAATTACCTCAATATCCATTTTCAATCAACGGAACATCATGTTGATAAATGCAGAAATGGATATAAATGATTTTAATTAACACTAATGAATATTTTTTAAACAATTAACCTCGAAGGAGATGAATGTAGATCTGACTGCATAGTAAAAGCAAAATTAAAATTGAATATTGCTGGAGCTGTCACGAAGGCAATAAAGACTTTCAACTAGGTTTGAATGTGTTCCTTAATTAAATGATTTGAGGAATTGTTTCAAACTGACAGCAGCAGGTTCTAATGAGTTTTAAGCCTTTGTTAGCTAATTGGTTGTTAGCTGGAAAATTGTCCTACTCTTACCAAGTCTTTATCTTGAATGTTAAATTATATTCAGGTATGAGGCAAGGGTTCTTAACCCCGTTTCTGCTCTACGAATCCTGTTACCAGTTAGAAAGATATTTTTCATATAAATGCGTGAAATGAATTTTTAAACAATACTATTCAATTGTTTCATATTCATTTAAGGAATAAAAAAAATTCAAATAATCGACTAACATTTTGAATTCACAAAATAAAATAATTAAATCTAATTGGGAGATCACAGAGTTTTATTCCCCCAGCTTCAGTTTTGAAGAATTATTTTGTTTTGACATCTTTTTTTTTCCTTCAAAAAATACTATTCACTATGTGACGACATCCTATTATCTATCACGTCATTTATCTTTAAATGTTATTTTAATAGTAAAATCTAAATTTTGAACTAAGTTAGTGTACACAGAGACTAAGTAAATGAAATAGTCAATTCTATCTGAATTTATCTACCTATTCTAACTATCTTTATTTAATCTTCTAAGAAGTGGGAGGAAGGGGATGTTCTCGCACAGTTTGCTTTCAAACTCCGTGGGTACTAGAAATTTCTACAGTTCTTCAAAGGATACACTTAGCCGAATAATCTCACCAAATACACTTTTTTTATTATGGCTATTCCCTTTGATTCCGAAGTATACTTAATTAATAGCACGTTCCATTCGATTGGGAAGAAGTTGGTAATTTAAACATAAAATTAGAAAAAAAATCCTTACATGTTAGTTGAAGGGAAAACTTCGCAAACAACTCAAGTTGCAATATATATATATATATATATATATATATATATAATTCCTAGACATTGTAGCATTATAATTCTTATTATTCTTTTTATGAAATAAACATTAATCTTTTGCTCGTGTGACGTCAGAAAATAATATTATCAGGACACAGGAATTACATTATTTTCTTTCCATGTTATATATATGACTAACCATTTTATAATAATAATAATAAAAAAACTGAAACAAAAATGGAAATAAGGCATATAAAATCCTGTAATGTATCTCAACAAAATACATTACATGTTTTTGTTGAGAGTTAGATCAACAACTGAAAATGATCGGTTTTCAATTGTTGAAAATGATCAGTCAGTAATAAGGACAAGAATAGAGAGAAATATTGTTAAAATTGTGTTTTGAGTGAAGAGGTTTCAGATAATGAGGAAGAGGAAGATGTGTGAAAACAGACTACAATCTCATTTTTTAAGATCTTTGAAGCTGCAGAGCTATTACTAAGTTATTTTGTTCATCGGGGATCTCGGATTAGGATACCGTAAATGAGATGTGCGAGGCAAGAGATTAAGAAGAAACAAAATGTCAGTAAAACACAATCAGCTATTAAGTATTGATTGATAAAATAACTCAGATTTCTTTAAAATTGTTAAGTGTTCTTTTATTAATTTATTTTGTAATTTTTGGTGACAAGCAATTGACTTGCATATTATAAAAATAGCATACAGGGACATAAATTAATTATCGTCTGTAATTTAACGCAAATATTTGTTACGTAGAAAATTCATGTCGTTGTTGGAACATGGGCTAATCGCAAAAAGTTTTCTTAACGAACACTAGGCTTCTTTCTGACTTTACATTTAAGTTTCCAACTTCTTTCCAATCAAATAAAACGTGACGATGAAAATAAATAAATTATATAAGAAGAATGAATAGATATAATCAGGTCATTTAAGAACGGCAGAGAATAAAAGTGAGATACAATAACAATAAGGTAATGGTAATAGGATTTAAATTTAGGACCAAACATTATAAGATTGATTGAATATTGAAGGAGGTATTGTAACGTTACGCGTATTATTTTATATTTTGTAGAAGTTGTGAATACTCGAGAATAAACATTGATGCTGGGGGAGAGGATCTTCTTTGTTGGAGGATTAATAAATTCTATTTCGAAATATTATTGATTGTTTTAATTTTTTTTGTCAGTGATTCGTTAGAGTAATATTTAAGATGACAAACGAGACGTTAAACAGTATTACAGAATAATGTCACAACTTACATTATCACTCAGTTTATATATTAATAATATTGTAACTCGCGGTGCATTGAATCTGTTAATTAGAAGAAAAAAATTAGCAATCGTGAAACACAAGACTACCGCGTGTTAACGGAATCTGACTGGACCAATGAACACCATTTTCATATATTGAAATTAAATTGACACGATAAAAATATACATAATTCTTAGAATAATTGTTAATTATTTATAAATAATAGCGATGAACTGAAAAACAACAACAATATATTTATTACATCTGAAACGCACAAATTAATTTTTCTTAATATCCATATCAGGGTGAAAATGGTGACATTGCCCTCTATTACATTTCCCTCTTCAACTAACTTATAGTTTTTTTTTGTTTATGTTTGAATTCAAAATTAATTTCAATAAATGAAACTTAGCTTATACTGATTATATTGAGATTAAATAGATTGGATAAATAAAATTTACAGGCACTGGCGAATTGAATAAGGGGGTCATGGAAATCAATTAGATGAAGATAGTAAACTAAAATTACCAAAAAGACACATCTGAAACACCCTTACTTTGTCTAAGAAATTTTTAGATCATAGCTATAAAGGCTCGACCTTGGTTTAAGGAATAACATCTTGAACTCCTCTCATTCTATTCACTCGAACCCTAGAGAGTTGGCAATTGATAGATTAAATTAGTAATCTAAACATTAGCTCAAACACATTTAGGCAGTCGAAGCACAGAAAAAGTAAAGTAGGTGATAAATAAACATTAAATAATCATAACTCTGGAGACAAAAAATTGCTTATCATCATTACTTGTTTCTAGATTTCTTCAAACTATTGTTCATGACTCTTACTGTTATGTTTAGAAATGTATCAAGAAGGAAAATACTTCTCGATTATAACAAAATATGTTGTGTTTTTTCTTACAAAGAAATTAGTAAATTCCTATTACTATAAGTATGTTCTTATGAGTATTATTCGGGGGACGACAGTTGATTATCAACGCCCCCTTAGATCTCTTCAACGCCTATAGGTGGGTGGTACCACCCACTAGTAGCCGCTGCTCTAAATAAATGTTCTAATATTTTATTACTCTGAATAACCCAGAAATCTGAACAATGTTCTTAGAGATCTCTACGATAAGCATTTTCTAACATAAATGTAAAATCCATGCATATCGAATTTGTACGTGGGTGGATATTTGGATCGAATTTCTCATTTAATCTAAATGAGTCTCAGCCTCTGTGTGACATTTTGAGAATAATTGAACTGCTTTAGATTTAAACTAAATCTCTTGACGGGGAAGGTGTTATCATGCATATTTGAATATACGATTCCCGAGAGAGAAGAGCTCAATTTTCCTGTTTTCAAATAGCTGAAGTATCTCATTTCTAATTTAGATGTAATATTTAATTTTCGATATTTATATTGTAATAAGTACACATTTTACAATTTTTTATATAAAATATATATGCATGCTATTTTTCACTTTATTATGAACAAAAATAGGAATGAAAAAGCAACATTTCTTTCTAATTTAATATAGTTTATTCAGGGTTTGATTCATTTACCTAGTTTAATTAAGCACTACAATGTCTGCTTCAGATTCATTATTATTATTTTTTTTTGCGATACGCTAAGTTACAGCACGTACTATAAGCACAATTTCAGAGATATTGGATTGCTTATATGTAACAAATAAATGTTCTGTAAAAACTCATTTAGTTTCTAATCTGTTGTTTATTAAATCACATTGTAAAAAGATAGTCGTGTGTCTCACAGATACGAAGGGACTCTTAATGCACCTCTTAGTGACGCGTCCTTATTATAAATCAACCTTTCATTTTAATTTCCTTGAAAAAATTTCTTATTTAGACGGAGGTCTCTCCGTCAGAATCCGTCAGAATATGGAGAGACCTCAGTAGTTAACGGAAAAATGGAGTAAATAAAGTAAACGGAGGTGTCTCCTTTTTACTTTAATGAAACATAATACCGTTTGAGCTCAGGACAAAGCCAGCAAAGAACTGATTGATAAGAAATTTTTTCTCATAACAATAATTTCAAATTTTACTGTTTTTAATTACAATCTTTTCAAGTAATTAATTTAATCTTTATGCTATCGCTTCTAGTCATAATTTTAAAATATTTTGAAACATCACTTATGATCTTTAACTACTTTTGGGAGAGTATAAATTCCAAAGTTCAGTATCACAGTAGCTTTTTCAATTAGAATGGAAATGAGATACCTAAAGGATTAACCCAGAGAAGCTATCCTCCGCTATTGAAAAAAAAATATCTATCGCGTTTTCTTTGCTAATCCTGCCATTTGAAAAGACAAATATGATTATGGGAGAAAAAAACAATGTTGTCTCAAAACACAAAAATTTTGTTCTTATTTTTGATTATTTCAATTGCTCAGAGAAGATTCTTAAGTATCTTATGTAAAAAATTGAAGATGCAGTTCCCTTCAATTCGTATATATTTGCCGGGAAACTCCGGGAAAGGAGTTCGGACTAACTGAAATAATTAGAATAGAAATAAAATCATTCAAAATGATGTAAAAAAAGAAAACTTTAGAATGTAAATTTCCCCCCCCCCCCAGGTTTGGATCCGTGAGAGACTGATGATTCTGGTAAATTTATAGGTTGTGATAATATAAATTAAAAGGTAAAACGGAATGGTATTAGGAGATAAAGATGAACTTTTTACTGTGATAAAGTACAGGAAAAATTAGGAAGTTGAATGAAAGTAAATTCATTACACACACACACACACACACACACTCACCCTCACTCCGACACACACACACACACACACACACACACACACACACACTTTCTATTATATTTTTCTCTAATATTATTCTAGTAGCACTTTGACCACGGGATCTGATTTGAGTAGTCTTGCCCTGACTACTTTCTAACAGTTGCTCTATTCCCTGTACTGCGTTCTTATGTGACTTCCGCTATATCTCCTTAATATCACCTTCGTTTCCTCTCATTCCATATCTTATTCAATACATTTTATATATAGAAGGATAATTTTAATATATCATGGTTTTGTTACAAAATAAGTTTCCAATATCAAATATCGTTGCCAAGCTATTCCAGAGATCAGTTATAGGAAAGACCCGTTTTGATATATAAGTGTTTACCATCTTTTAAGAATTATTACGCGAAAGTTTTGACTTTGTTATCTTCCCTGTAGAGAAACCATTCTAAGTGGAAAGACAGTTTTACAATGTTAAAAAATCGCCCTTAAATAAACGTGTTGCATGAGTCAAGTGTGACTTTGACGATAGACATGACCACAAATTTCATCGCCAATTTTGACCAAGTCTCGAAATTTGACAACAGATGGTCCTAGACAAATCGAGAAGATTCTAAGCATTCTTTTCAGGGTATGTATATCAGGTAGCGTGTGTATCCGTTAGACTGTACGTTTGTGTATGTGGAAGATTTGTGTTAATGAAATTTTGTGATTTGAATTGCTGTGTTCCTAGATTTTTTAAGTAATTTGAATCGGTGCTATTCTATATTTTTATGCGATATGTTAATTTCTTTCTGGTAAAAGGAAATATATAGTGCACCTCGAAATTATCAAATTAAATTTGTTTTTGCTCGAAAAAAAAAGAACAGGGTTTTTATTTGCCAGAACCTTTCTTACATTTGAAAATGATTCTATTAATAAGTTGATTTTTCTAAGCATCTTTTAGTTAAAATTTTTTTTTGAAGGAATGAAATATTTCTCGAATGATCAAAACTATTATTTAAACCTGCTTTATTAATAGTAATTATTCAAGATCCTTCACAACTTATAACTAAAAAATTAATATTTGAATCCATCTAAATAAAAAATAAAGATTGAATCATTTTTGGAACAAAGCACTAGTAACACAGTGCTAAATGTTGAGAATCTGATTGCGTTAATTTTAGAAAGATTTTTTTTACATGCAAACAATTTAAGAATTAAATATTTAATAATCACTATAACAAATATTTGCCTATACACAAGGTCTGCCACGGCATGGCGTTGTAAAAATGATCGAAGTCACGTTATTTAAGCAAATGTTAGCTTATGGAAGACGACGCATAACTCTCATAACAAAGATTGTTCAAGACCTATACCATAAATTTAGGATAAACTTCTCTAAAGTTTAGAAATTCCGAACAGATTTTTTATTATGGTTATTAAACTATATTTATTTTTAGCTTATTTTCGAAGTAAAAATATTAATTTTGTGATATTAATGTCAATAAATATAATTACAGGGACTCAGTTTTTGATATTAATTTAAGCTTAATATCTATATAATTATATATAGTTTGCGATTGTGAATGGTGATTATTGTTTTTTTTTTTTATATTTACAGGGACTTTAAAATGTCTTACAATTTCTATTTTTTAAAATTTTGCTGTTAAAAAATAGAGAACTCTTTTCACGAATTATATTATTTTTAAGAACTTGATAAATAGAATATCAGAAAATTAAATTTTAAAATTGTAAATAAACGTACCACGTGCTGGAGAAAAGTATCTGTAAGTGCTTTTATCTCAAAATGTGGTTTTATAGGATTGCAGTACACTTTTCTCAAAATCTACTTATCCACATAGTGCTGATATTTCCCCATAAAAAAGTGGTTATTTCCGATACAGGGAACATTTGTTAACAAAAACCATCAAAACAGTTTCTACAAGCATTCACAAATACTAGATTATACGCAATAATTGTATTAAAATTAAGGAAATTTTTTTTAAAAAAAAGGTTTCAATTTTTAAAATTTTATTGAATTCAAACTGTTTAACTATAACTATGTTCAGTGTATGGAATATTATGTTTATAAGTACTCTAAGGATATTCTTAAAGTTATAAATGCAGTGAATTCTACGTTTGATGTAACTAAAGGTATGTGCACGCTTTGCGGATGTAGATACAGTCATTGAATATTGATTGATAAGACATAATTATTTATGTATATAAATGTAATTATCTTTACATATGCAGATATATATGTATACAGATACCTAAATGTTAAAATATGACTTCTGTTGTTTTTAATTTTGCAACAAGGCTTTTTTCTGTTCATGGGTACACCTCCATATGTGCACCTCATGTAGCCCTTAGCTCACCCAATCTGTATTGAATTTCCTGCCAAGTACGCTGTAATATCTCGTCTGTGACAGTGGTAAATGCATCTGTAATTCAACCTTTTAAGTCAGCAAAGTCAGTAAACTTTGTCCGGTAAACAACATTCTTCAAACAACCCACAGAAAGAAGTCAAGTCGAGGGATGTGATTTCCGGAGACCTTAGTGGCTATGGAATTGGGTCACCCAGTGCAATATATCGGTTAGGAAAGTTTTCAACCAAGTGATCACGGACTGCACTTGACCATTATGTTGGAGCACCATCCTGGTGGAACCCAACATTGGGCTGAAAATCCTTTTAACTGTTTCACGAGGAATTTTTGTTCCACAAATTCGTACGTTATGACTGTTTAACTGGCCAGATACATGAAATATTGACTCATTACTAAAGGTCATCTATTCCAAGGATCCTTCATTTTCATCCATATGGTCTAACATCTCTATGGAAAACTCAGCACGTTTTAGTTTGTATGTTGGTAACAATACCTGCAATAACGGCAACTTATAGGCATAGAGACGCAATCATTTGTGACTCATCATGTTGACTGTTGACACGGGTATTTGCAGTTGTCTAGCAGCCAAACGAACTGACTTTTTCTGACTACTAAGAAATGCTTCACGTGGCCACTCAATAATTTCATCACTTGTTCTGAGTCGTCCTGATCTTTTATTATGTAACACAGAGCTTGCGGTCATAAGAAAGGAACAGGACGTGGAGTTCTATGTAACACAGAGCTTGTGGTCATGAGGCTAGTGTGCCATTCACAAATGCTGAGTCTGGAGTGCGGGTCTCTTTTAAATTTTGTCTGGAAGTTCCATTGAAACTGTGTGTCTGATTTACTTTCTGTGAACCATGCAACTCTTTGTCCTTCCTCCTGTGGTGTCCACACGCTCACATACACCTTGCTAGCCTAAAACGAAAAAAAAAAAAAAAAAAAAAAAACACTTAATGAGATGCTCTATTAACTACATAAAGCAGGATGTAAATATCATTTTTAGCTTAGATATCAGGCAAAGATAATTTTTGAACACCTCGTATATAAGAAAATGAGTGCGTCATTTATAACAAAAAATATTTTGACAGTTTCATTCATGTATAAGGATAAAAAGTTGTTTCTGTCAAAAAAATAATTTATATGAGAATTAATGTATTTCATGACATTTTTTTATTAGCAGTTAACATATTTCTTGTTTTTTTAAAACAAAATAAAGGTTATTGATTGATTCATGGTATATCAAAGTCACACTTGGAGGCACACGACTGTCTTAATCTGTTCAATTCCTTATTATTCACCAAGTCGAAAATGATAAACATTTTTTTATTCGAGTTATTTATCTCACTCATCCGATTTAAGGAAAAATTTAATAATAAACATTCAAGAATAATGATATATTCAAACAAATTGATCAATTAAATTTTCCAGCAACTGCAAGTTATTCTTTTATAAATAAGTGTTCAGCAACTATTAAATATTCTTGCAGATTTAACAATTTGAATGATTGATTGTTTATTAAAGTCACACTTAAAAGTAATACATAAGCTGTTTACAACAAGCTTCGTAACATCGATCAAGTGATGAGCTCGACATCTGAAAAAGCACCTCCCTCTTAAACTTGCACACCACGGAAACTAGAGTTCATGAAGGCTCAACCGGTTTAATGTGCCTCAGACTTGTTACACAGTGGATATTTGGTGACATCAGGATTCGAACTCATGACTCGCCTAAAAGGACGCAGGCTGAGAATTTGAGTCCATGAGTTCCTTGAACACTAAGCTACTGCGTCCACATGAAACTATTGGCACCAGCTTGAATTAATTACTCGAATCACTGGAAACATTTTAGCAGTGTCTAACTGACTTTTCTGCTATTTTAACTTTATGCTATCTGTTTTTCCAAGATTGTGTTTAATTTACAATAATAGCATTCACAAGATTTCAACATGCAAGTGAATAGTAAATTGTAAACTTTAACAACTAAATTGGAAAGTTTATGTTCAACTGACCTTTTGTGTATGTTTTGCACACCGTATTTGCTTATTTCCTACAAGTGTTCATGCAAAATTTTGTTCTTTTTGATTTCATTTTTGTGTTTTCAATAAAAATATTTTTGTATAGTTGTATTCATTTTTGTTTTTAAGAAATTATTTGGTTTTGTGTTTTCTTTTTCAAAATGATTTCAATTTTACTTTAAATTTCTTTCCAAAGGTATTTTTGTTTTTGCAACAGTTTTTTTTTAATAATGTATATTGTTGTTGGGAAAAATTTAGTCTATATTTCTCTGATAACTCAGCCTAATAATCTAGAGCTTGTTACAACTTTATGTGCATATTATTATCTCATTATTTTGTTTTGTTTTTTTCTTCAAATTTTTGGTATTTAACACTTTTTCAATAACCATATCTTTTTTGATATTTTTGGTATTTGTTAACTTACTTTTCATTTAATTTGCTTTCTTTTGAATCGTATAAATTTCTTATTTTGTAATTATACTTAAATAATAGATTTTCTTAAGCTTTTCATCTTGCTATTTTTAATTGTCTATTTTCGTGGTTTGTTTTGTATGTATATATATATATATGTAGGATTTTTCCAGCTAAATATTAAGCAATTCATTATTATTTTTCCAATTTACTGTAAAACCAGTTCCTCCGATACTCAATAGATGTCGCCACGAATCAGAGTCATGTGATAAGCTCATGCAGCGCCACCTATCCGAGAACAAAACTGAGTGAAGCTCGTTTCGCGCTCTCTTCTCTCTTTAGCCGCCACTTTCTCCGCTTCTCTTCTCCTTCGCTACCCGCGTCGGAAGTAAACTGCAAACGCCCGAGCGCGTTCCATCGCCCAACGCCAATATGGGTTAAATGAGGCAGTCATCTAACTTTATCTGACGAACTGGTTAACTTACTAATACTTTTCATTGTGTAAATACTTATCATTCTTCATCATCTCTCCTAATAAACGAGTAAAACTACTGCAAGCTTCATCCTTGAATATTATCAACAACATTACATGGAATCCGAAATTACCCCCCTAGACAACCAGCCCATTGCATTAGAGCAAACCAGCGTAGATTCGGGATGAACAATCTCCATCAACCCCCATTCTACAAAATTTATGGGGATTTCGTCCGGGATTACTTCAAAATTTATAGCGGCTCCGGCAGTGATTCCTTCAAAATGTATGAGTGATCGGACCGAGATTGCGTCAAAATTAATGGGAGAGAATTACATGAAGAAAAGAAAATTGATGCTCGCCCTGAGATCAACAAAAATAGCCAGTGTCCAGTGACAACGTATGCCTCTACAACAAGAATACCCAGTGTCCAGTGACAACGTATCTACTACAAAGAAAATGTGTGCCTCATCCATTTCCACGACTAGTTTCCTACGACGACGAGTGTGTCCCGCCTACAAGTAGAACCTCAGCTTTTCTATCATCAAATGCTTCTTCGCATCAAGTTATTTATTTATGCTAGTGATAATCTAAATGTGTGTTTCGTTTAAGCTCTTTGTAAATGCCGTCGATTGCTGTAAGAGCTTTGTTTTAAAATATATATATAAAATCCAGCTTATATTAATGTGCAAGTTTCATCGCAAGATTCCAGGTACTGTAAAACATTTATTTTTTCGGACAATCATCTAATTATAATGAAGTGCTGTCATGTAATGTTTTTTTTAATTATAAGAAGAAATATCTGAAGAAAAGTAAATTAAACGTATTATTTTCCAAGTGCATTTTTATACATATATATTTTCAAATTGTCATCTTAAGTTCAAAATCTAGGAGTGTCTCTTTTTTATTATTATTGTGTGTGTGAATTGATATGCCTTGATATCAAATCAGTCAGCGTTCTCACGCCAGAAACGAATAAATGCATAAGTAATTAGATTTCGAGTCACAGTTAACGTAAACAGTAATCCTTCCCAGGCAGCTGTGTATAATTTTTTCCCTTTTCCCATGAGATAGTTTCGGTGTCGCCCAAACTGTTTGGTCTCACTGAGTCTCAATGAATGATAACTTATTACTTTTAAAAATAGGTTTGGCAGATTCTTGAATTCTAAATTAAGCAAATAGAAAGTGTATTCTCAAAATAGATGACTTTGTTTTTTTTTATTCTATGATTATTTCACTGTATGTCTGAATATTTTTTTGGTTCTCATTGAATTACTTTATATTCTTTCACAATGTTTAGTTTTAGTTCTGTGGAAAATTTTAACTAAGGGATTTCAGATTGATATGATAAATAATTCTTTTTTTTTTAAAAAAAAAGGTGTACTTTAACAAATTATATTGCAATATTATTTATATTATTTTCACAATTTATTTCAAATATCCTTGCATTAATTATTGTGTTAGATATATTTTACTATACATACATTTATCTAAGCAAATTAATTAAACGATATTCACCATAATCGTGTTTCATTTTAAAATCACTTTTGTTGTTATTACGTAAAAACGATTAGAGTATAAATTTTCAAACTGATTGATTCTATTTAATTGTTTCTATTTAACTATTCTCATATTAATTTTAAAATGTCGTACCTCACTAAAGGACGTCGGGAAGATATATTTGTCCTAGCGAAAGAATTAGATCTAAAGCCTGATTCTTCAATGACAGTTAAGAAATTAAGGGACTTAATCACTAAAGATACTGAATATGATGAGGAATTCACTAAAAATTTGTTTACGAGTATAATAGAGCAACGAAAAGAAGAAATTGAAGAAAAGTTGCGCCTTGAAACACTTGCCGAAACACAACGAAAACAAGAATTTGAAGAAAAGTTGCGTCTAGAAACCCTTGCTATAGAAGAGAAACGACGACAAGATCAACATGAAATTGAGCTAGAGCGATTAAAATTAGAGAATCAACTCAAATTATACTCAACGGTTGAAGAAACCGACCATTCGAAATTACTAGGCAAGGAAATATCCAAATTTCTCCATAAATATGAAGTTAAAGAAGATATAAGTTTATATTTAGTCTTATTCGAACGTCAAGTGCAACGATTGACAATTTCCAAAGAACATTGGGTTTCATATCTTTTAGGACTCTTACCGTCCGAAATTTCTCACATAATTGCACGTGAACCAGAGGAGATAGCAAACGACTACGACCACGTAAAAGAACTTCTGCTTAAAAGATTTAAATTAACGCCAGAGAAGTTTCGCCAGTTATTTACAACGCATCAAAAAGTTTATAGCCACACTTGGACCGATTTTTATCACGAACTTGCAACATATTTTGATGGATGGACATCAGGGTTAAAAATCGAATCTTTTGAAGAATTAAGGAAACTGATCATCTCAGATCAAATGAAACGTAGAGCTCCTACAGATTTTAAGCAACATTTTCTAGACGAATGGACAACGATAAATTCGCCAGCCGAATTAGCAGAAAAGTTCGAAGAGTATGAAGACGTCAGGAGAACATTAAGTCAAAAGCCAGTTAATACGCATTTTAGGGGGAAACAAGATTTCAGATCTTCAGAACAATTTCGTCAGTTTGAATCACCACGAAAGTTCGAGCAGAGTAGATCAGGTGGGAAAGTTGCAGCAACCACTAGTTACAATCGGCATCACGATGGTCATTCCGCTAGTCATAGAAGTCATGAAGGAAATCACGTAAACTCAAATCGACGGATCGAAAATCGAACTCACGGCAGAGAAAGGTATTTGAATTCAAATGTTTCTAATCACGCTCAAACGAATTACTCCAGGTTTAGAAGATTCAACGATTCAGCGAAAGAGCTAAATACAAGCCAGCCGAAGAGAACTACGAATTTCACGAGAGAAACAAGCAAGCCAACGGCAACATGAGCCACTATCAGTCAAGAAAATCTACGCACCAAGGAAATAATGTTTGGAAACAAGAAAATTACCGCGCTTATCGACACCGGAAGTACCGTCAGTCTACTACGAGAAAATACCAGCAGAAGAATCATCGATCCAGCGAAACTAGCGAAGGACAAAATTCTCTTAACAGGCATAGGTGATGCTCAAGTCACAAAGATAGGATCTTTCGAAAAAGAATTTCAGATGGATGAAGAAAACTATTCACTAACTTGGCATGTAGTGCCTACAGCGAAACTTAAGTTCGAAGCAGTCATAGGTTTAGATATTTTAGAACGTGCATCAGTCAACTTCACGGAGAATGGTGTAGAATTTGTTAAATATGAAAATCAAGCATTCTCAATGCAGATACAAGCGGAAAACGTCGAAAAAGTAGAACTGAATCACATAGGAGATCCTGAGATCAAAAAAGAACTTACGGAAATGATAGAAAGCTACAAGCCTGAGAAGACGGCAAGCACCGATGTTACCATGCGAATTATTTTAAAAGATGATGAACCAGTTTGTCAATCGCCACGCCGATTAGCATTCACGGAAAGAGAAGAAGTAAATAAACAGATAGAAGAATGGCTCAAAGAAGGCATCATACGCCCAAGCTCATCAGAGTACGCCAGTCCAGTCGTAATGGTCAAAAAGAAAGATGGAACTTCGAGAATGTGCATCGATTACCGAAAACTGAACCAGAAGCTAGTGAAAGATAAATTTCCTTTACCTCTCATCGAAGATGTTTTAGATACGCTACAAGAAGCAAAAGTTTACTCCACGTTAGATTTACGAAACGGATTTTTCCACGTCAGCGTTGATGAAGATTGCAGAAAATTCACGTCTTTTATCGTTCCAGATGGACAGTTCGAGTTCAATAAAGTTCCTTTTGGGTTAAGCACGAGCCCAGGTGTTTTTTCAGAGATTTGTCACAAGCATATTCAGAGATCTTACACGTAAAAGAATTTTAGTAAGCTATATGGATGACCTTATTGTTCCAGCAAAAGATGAAAGAGAAGGACTCCAAAAACTTAAAATTGTATTCGAAGTTGCAAAGAAATATGGTCTAGAGATAAAATTCAAGAAGTGTCAGTTCCTAATGCGAAAGGTTGAATTTTTAGGTCACATAGTAGAGAATGGAATCATCAAGCCCTCAGTTGCAAAGACATTAGCAGTTGCAAAATTTCCAGAACCAACGACCGTAAAGAAAGTACAAAGTTTTCTAGGATTAACAGGATATTTCAGAAAATATGTCAAAGATTACTCGAAAATTGCAAAACCGTTAAGCGACCTTACAAGGAAAGAAAATCCGTTTGTTTTTGGAACACAACAGAAAGAAGCATTCGAAAAGTTAAAGAAAGTATTGTCTGAAAGTCCAGTCTTACACATTTACAAGTATGGAAGAAGAACAGAATTACACACAGACGCAAGTAAACTAGGCTACGGAGCAGTTTTATTACAAGAAGCCGACGATGGCAAATTACATCCTATTTATTATATGTCGAAGAAAACAAGTCCAGCTGAAGAGAAGTATGATAGTTATGAATTAGAAGTTCTCGCAATCATAACAGCATTAAAGAAGTTTCGAGTATACCTCTTAGGTCAGCATTTCAAAATAGTCACAGATTGTTCTGCGTTCCAAAAGACCATGCATAAAAAAGATTTGATTACACGTATAGCCAGATGGGCTCTTCAATTAGAAGAATTCGACTACGAAATCGAACATCGAACAGGAACTAGAATGCAACACGTAGATGCTTTGAGTAGACATCCTGTCATGATAATCAGCAGTGACACTCTAACAGCGAAATTAAAGAAAGCCCAAGAAGAAGACGAAAACATTTTGACATTGAAGTCGATATTAGAAAAGCAAGATTCAGAAGACTTTTTTGAAAGAAATGGAATATTTTACAAATACTCAAACGGTAGAGAATTGATAGTAGCTCCAAAAGATATGCAAATTGAATTAATTAAATTAGCTCATGAAAATGGTCATTTTTCAGTAGCAAAAACAGAAGAGATTGTCAAACAAGAATTTTTTATTCCAAATTTAACGAAGTTAGTAAAGAACGTAATAATAAATTGTGTACCATGTATCTTAGCTAATAGAAAGAGTGGCAAAAAGGAATGTTTTTTAAATCCTATTCCAAAAGAAGACAACCCTTTAAGCACATACCATATCGATTTCATAGGACCGTTACCATCAACAAATAAGAATTATCAACACATTTTCACTGTTATAGATGCTTTTACGAAATTCACTTGGTTGTACCCTGTAAAAACTGTGTCAGCTGAAAATGCTCTAGAGAAACTAAAACTACAACAAAAAACCTTTGGAAACCCCGTTAGAATCATATCAGATAGAGGATCAGCGTTTACTTCGAAAGTGTTTAGTGATTATTGCACAGAAGAAGGTATTCAACATCTACAAATTGCCACGGGTGTACCACGAGGAAATGGACAAGTTGAAAGAATTCACCGTACACTCATCCCAGTTTTAACGAAACTAACTTTAAATGACTCTACTAAATGGTACAAGTATATTGATAGACTTCAGAGAATCCTTAACAGCACAACCTGTCGAAGCACAAAATGGTCACCATTCGAACTTTTGATTGGTACTAGAATGAGAAACAAAGAAGATGTCAGAATTAAAGACTTGCTCCTCGAAGAATTGTTCGAAGAAATACACGAACAACGAGAATTCTTAAGAAAAGACGCTAAGAAGAATATAGAAAAAATACAATACGAAAATCGGAGAACTTACAACAAGAAACGAAAGAAAGTTCCGGAATACAAAAAAGGTGATCTGGTAGCCATCCAAAGAACTCAATTTGGAGTTGGACTAAAACTAAGACCGAAATTCTTAGGACCATATAAAATCACCAAAGTCAACCCTCGCGACAGATATGTAGTAGAAAAGGTTGGTCATCACGAAGGACCGAACTCTACCACCATTTCTGCTGACATGATAAAACATTTTTCTATCAACAGCATTTGAATATCAAACATAGTTATTGGTGAATTTTGTTTGATTTAATTTCATGCTATATTGTTTTCTTTTTATGTATTAGATATTATTTTGTATTATTAGTTGTTTTGAAAATTCCAGTATAGCTGGAGGCCAGCTCTATTTGGAGGGGTCGAACTCTGTAGGATTTTTCCAGCTAAATATTAAGCAATTCATTATTATTTTTC
>BMAW01028514.1:0-24161 GCA_019974015.1 Nephila pilipes | reverse complement strand
TCTCCAATACACCTCGTGTTACTTCTTCGTTCAACGTTATTAAATATCCGTGCAATATATCTAAGGCTTATTACACACAATAATAATAGCTTTTATTGTTAAATATGGCAAATGGTTTCGGATTTAAAGTGTGGCTAGGTAAATAAAGTGATAAATGCCAACTTAAGTATCAACTTATGACATTCGTCCGTCAGTAGTTGGCTTTTGTGCCATAATTCAATTTAATATATTAAGTCTAGGAGGCAGAAAAACAATTTAAGAAATCTCGAGACTAAACGAGCGAAATTATTTATTATCAATGGCTATAGCACTTTCTCCAGACCACTCTCTCGGACAATCCACCCTACTTAACAGTTTTAATTATAATAGAAAAAGGCATTCTCTTACCAAGTTCTTTGCTATATTTGTCTGAGCTGTTTTAGACTATAACCATGTAAGTTAATGATGTTTGTCAAATTCCATACAATTCTTAATATTGTCACAACACTCGGGCTACCAGCTCTTGACCTCACTCACTCAGGTTGCCTATCCTTAGGCTCTATAACTTTTCTCATTTCCCCCATACTTATATATCACTATGTCTGAATCACTTCGCTTTATTTCGACCTGCATCTATCATTTTGGTAGGTGAGAAATTGTAATTTTATGTAATTAAGCTCAATAGAAGTCCCCGAAAAGATTCATGAGAAAATCGCGAACAGCTAGACGACACAAACTTGACCCGCTTATCACAGTGGAAAATTATAATATTTATTACAATTATCACTTTATGCAAATCGTTGAACAATTTCATATCAAATTTTTTTAGGATTCATGAAACTGTTTAATCCTGTTTCGCAGTAAATGTTACGCATAAACTTGATTAAACCCTTCGTAACGTGTTCTCTCGTTTTCCCTTTAAACTAACTTTTTGGCTAATCAATGACGTTATGTAATTTGAAAATCTCGCCATGATTTATATAAATTAGCATTCCTATGAAAGAGGTTCAGTGAATAGGAAATAATCTGATAGAAAAATTAGATGAATCAGGTGCTAGATGGATTGAAGAAATCAGAGGAATACGAAGAAATAACGACTTTATATTGCACAAGATACGGGCACGATAATGTTACGGTGACATTCTAGGAGTAAGAATGAACATCACTCTCTCTCTCTCTCACTCCCCATTTCCCCCGTCATTCCTGGCGTATCACATGTGATACGCTCCGCGAATGCCTGCTGCAGACCAACCTATCAATAGAGATACGCTTGTTGAGAACGTTTGATTTGATTTTTTTAATGTTACTAGATGGCGTTACAATACTGCAAAACCTATACAGATAGGTTATTTGAAGTGTTCACCTTGGTGATATGGACTTGGATTTCACTTCTGGCTGTCAGGAGGGGAGTAATTGTTGAAAGCACGTGTTTCGGCGCGTCTCTTGAAATGTAATGATATGATTTAAAGGGTGAACTTGCTTTCGGTTTGCTTTTTTCTTTCTTGCTTGCTTCTTAGAAGTTCGAATTAGAATTTATGGCCCTTTATGGGGGTTAGGGCTTTTGGTAGCAGATGTTCTCAGCTGTTCGTTTCATTCGGTCGGTTTTTATTTGTAGCGACAGTCATGACGAAAAGAAAGTACATATATGATACTGAGATTTATGAATTAATGAATGAATCTGAAAGTGATGTTAGCAAAAATAATCCAAATTTGTACATAGCCATTAAAGGAAAAAATAAGATGAAGAAGATGTCCCCTTTGCTCAAAATTTTGAGTGAAGCGTCAACAGTTGACCAAATATGTGTGTAATACATGTGACGTTGGACTATGCATTGAAGAATTTTTTTCTTATAAAAATACCATACAGCTAAATAAGATTCATTTTTTATATCTTAATATTCCATGTAATGGTACATCATTACACCATGAAATTTGAGTAACAAATGTAAGTATATTTTGTATTTTCTTAAGAGAAACGATTTTTTATGTAATTATAAAACATGCAATTTTCGATTAAATCTTTCCCCCGTATATATTAAGTTTTATGCAGTTCAAATAAGATATGTAAATACCAAAATATTCTAAAATAGCCTAATTTTAGAGGAATTTTTTCACGAATTAGTCTTAATATCTAAAATCGTCTGGGCACATAGTGATAATCCGCGGCAAGAAGCCACGGGCCCAGATGAGCACTTTTTTTACTCCCTCCAGTAGTGAAATAGTTAAAATGTTTGTAGTCTCATATGTTATATAAAAATGAATGCTTGGATATTTCGATATGAAGATAAATAATGTGTATTTCTTTGTAAAAATCCTAAAAAAAAAAAGATACACATTATAACTCGTATAAAATAAAATTTCTTATTAAATATATTTATTTATTTGAATATAAATTAAAGCAATAGGTTTAATACACACATGTATTAAACCTATTGCTTTTTAATTATTAAAACAATTCTTTGTGAACATTATTTAATTAATTCACTAATTTGTAAAGCAATAATGTTTCTTAGCTAATGTATATCATGATTTGAGGTCAATAAAATCTTGAAAAAGATATATATATATCATCAAATATTTCTTAAATTCTGCTCACCTATTTGCAATTTGGACATAATCCCTTCCATTCTCTCCGTAGTTATTCATGAATTTAGTTCCCAGAATTCCCTCCATGGAAATTGTCATCTTCAATGGCATTACGATCATGTCCACCTATGCTGTAGAATAGAGGATTACCATAGATAAGAGTTAAATCGACTTAAGATGGGGCATACTCGTAGTCCATTGGAAAGAGGATTATGAGGAGAAGTGAAGTGATTCTTATGCATTCGATTTTCCACTTTATTCTAGGCATGTTGTCTTCTTAGTGACCGACAATGTTACATACTAATTACTAATATTACCAGTAAATTGAAAGATAAAGTAACAGACCCTGCTTTAGTGTAATCAGATTAATGTTACATTAAAGCTACACCATAGTCTAAGAGGAAATAATCTCGCAATTCTTAATCATAGTCATACAACGAGGATAACATAATGGAGTGCTTTATTTGGATCTTCCGAACGCCCAACCTTATAGAGAATAAAGTATGCTTTTTCATATCTTACACAAATTGATCGTACAAACTTCCAACTACATAATATGGAAGCTGAATAAATACAAGATGTGGCTATTAAATAATGAGACTGACACTGCTACAGAAGAAGTAAGCATGCACCAACAGTTGTTTAGCGTGAAAGTAATCTGGTTCGATTTGAACGTCGGTAAGTATTCGTGAGATTACTTGGACTGTAGGAATCGACAAACATTTGCTGTTAAGTCAGTGACCGACAGTTGTTTCGAGTGAAGTCTTCTCTTTCAAATGTAATGCCTCACGTTTCAGTAAACAAATTCGTAAACCCGTAACCTTCGTTCACATTAGACTTGTTTTTTCGTTTCGCCCGAGAAATAATAAGTGAGCAACGAATTGTAATGAAAATTCATATGCAATTTGGAAAAATCGCTGCTGAAACTTATAAATTATTGAGAGAAATGTAGGAAATGAAATTTTACTGCGTACAAATGTTTTTGAGTAATTTACGAGTTTTCAAGATGGCCAGAAGATATGGAAGGTGATTCACGCCTAGATCGCCACTTCCACGTCAAACACGGATGACAATATCGAAATAATCGGTGCTCTGGTTCGATCTGAACGTCGGTTAAGTATTCGTGAGATTACTTGGGCTGTAGGTATTGACAAATTTCCCGCCAAAACAATGCGCCGTCTCATTCCACATTGTCTGTCAAGAGTTTTCTAGCCAAGTACAGCATCACAGTGTTAGACCATCCGCCTTATTCTATGGATCTTGAGCCATGCGACTTCTATCTGTTTCTTAAGGTGAAATCTGCATTAAATGAAACATGATTTGAGTTCGTTGATGCTGTGAAAGAGAAGGCGGAACGCGCCCTGAAGGAGCTGACAGAAGAAAACTTACAGCACTCTTTTCAACATTGGAAGATTCAGATGAAGTGTTGTAGGAATAGAGGACGGATGTTTATTGTAAGGGATAATAAGTAAATATATATGGCACAAAAATAAAATGTTTTTACAGCGTCCGTCTTGTCATTTAATAGTCGCTTCTTGTATGGTTCTTTAGTTGTTAAACTACTTCATCGCACACTTTTCTATGGTATTACTACTTTCTTCCTCAAATGCTCTTTTATCAATTTGAGTATTAAAAAGTGCACCCAGAAGAGTAAAAAAAAATGCCTGCAAAATTATATTTGTTTTACTCTTATATTAAAAATATTTCTACGCCTATTTTAATGATGAGCTTCTGAGTCTTCTTATCTTTTAAAACATTTCAAAACACTTTCCTAAATTGGGGGAAAATGTATTTTAATCAGATATATTCACTTTTTTGCTGTTGCAGATGCACCTTTTTGCATTGAAATAAATGAAGTATAGTATAGATTTGAAGAATAAAGTTTAAATATTCTGTAAAATTAACATTACTTTTCCGAAATCAAAAGTACCGATAAATAGAAATCTTAAAGATTAAATTGTTTATTTTTTTCTCGTGTTATCAAAAAATGTTATGATTGATAAATGTACTATCAGAAACTTTCCAATACATTTTTACAAGGTTTTATTCAATTTATAAAATATGCAACTGTTCCATCGTGTAGGGAGATTGATGCAAGTTAAATATATTAAGATATGATGTCCTCACTTTGGAATGAAGTCAAAGATAGAGAATGAAGGTTCCAGTTCAGGTGTCGTGTTCTTCATTTGACCGAGGCTGAAATTTACGAGGTCCATTGTCAATAGCATTGTATCATGACTCCGAGGCACTCTAGTGATATTTTGCTTTCCTATAGGGTTTACTGTCTTTGGTAAACACGGGTGACACGCCTCCAAGTTACACTAGCGATACTTCTTTATTTTCTACCCTCCTTCTTGTCAACCAAGTTTTGTCGTTTCTTCAATATCTTCACGTCTAGACCACAGTTAAATCTTGTATGGCGCAGCACAGCCATACCTGGCTCTTGCGCCAATAAATATTACATTCATTCAGTCAATAACATTGATTTTCCTTTGTGTGTCAGACTTCAATAACCAATACATATTTTCAATTTTTTTAAAAATTTTATACAAGTAGTTAATGTGTATGGCATCAAAATAAAATGTTTTACAGCGTCAGTCGCGTTATTTAATTTCCAAACCTTGTAACAAAAGATATTTTTAAATTTCTTTTTTTTTTACTGAATCACTTTATAAATTTTTATGATAATAATTTTAGTTTAAAACATGTATGGTTTAAAAAGAAGTAATATATAAAATTAATATTTTAAAACGATATATAATCGAATTTCATAAGACTAGAGTTGCTTTGTTTATGAAAAAAAAATAACATATATTATTTCTTAAAAGCAAATAACGCATTCGAAATTTTTTGACGGTTTCAGAACCTAGATTCCAAATCAGTAAAGTTTGAAATTAAAATTCGTGCTTTCCCCTTAAATTACACCTGTAGAAATATTTATATTTTCTAGAACTTGAAGTGTTTTTTCAAAAAGTCATAAATGTTATTTTGTTCATTTAAATAAAAAGTTCTCAAATTATACTTTCCTTGTTGTATGATTTTCTAAAAGTTCTGTCTTCCAGATCTGTTTAGAAATTTAGAAGTATTAAATCCCAGTCTGTTTTATCTATTGTTACATTTCTTCAATATTTTCGAGGTTGAGATTTAATATTTTAATTACTTTAGTTTCATGGTTACGATGTTTCTCAAAATTCCACTTGCCGCAGTTGAATTAATTGCACTTAAATTTCTCCAAACAATAGTCATTAATGTATTAAAATAGGTTTACCTGTTTTCAAACTCAAAAATCCTGTAAATATGCTGATAATAAAGTATTTTGCTCTCCTTTGATCAATAAATAAACGTACATAATTCCATATTCGAACTTACATCTACATGTAATATTTTAATATAGGAGAATGGCTAAATAAGTTGGGCTTACAATTTTGTGTTGTCATCTTTTAATTAGTGCCAAAATATATTTGACACTGACGCATATTTTAGCTTTGATTACTTCCGTGCCGTCGCCAGTTTGCAATGAGTAGTCGCTGTCGATGGGATTTGGATTTATCACGGTGCATTGGAAACCAAGCAACAAACAATACACAACGGATTACTGCAGTTTCATTTGCTCCAAAATAGACAAGAAGGTCTCATCTACTGGAAAAAACTTTTTTATTTTAATGACAGAAGTCCCACGATTAAAAATTTCGATACATACGATTAAAAATTTCCCATACATAAGCATGCATGAAATAAAAATCATATTGTTTAATTTCTAATTTAATATTATAAATGTAATTAAAAATATCACTTTAAATTATAATTTGTTCAATTTCTAACGAAAATTTATTTTGTTAAATTAAAAAATGAAATACTTTCATAATTTTTATTATCCTTGAGTAACAAATAATTTTATCTTGACATATAAATAAAATAACTTCTCTCTTATGATGACTGAAATAAATATGAATCTTAATCGAATAAAAGCGTAAAGTTGTACACTATATTGTTCGTGTGTGATTAACAACTGATCACACACAACAGAACAACTGAAAGCACTAGAAAAGAGTTTTCTTACTTGTCCCGCAGCAGCGCCGAGACTTAAGCACCCCTGTTTGGGATGTGCGTTTCGTATTACTCGTGTACGGTGACACGTGAGGTGACCGGAAATGACAGAACAGTCCCACTGTAGCTCATGCATGTCGTAAGCGGCGACTAAAATGGGTACCCAGCGTCTGGGAGGGTAGCCGGGTACCAGCCCTGGGGATTATATCAGGGGACCTTATGGACTTGTACAGGCATCATGACCCCGAATGTAATTAGCGATCTTTTTCGTTCCCATGAAGTTTACTGTCTTTGGTAGACACGGGTGACGCACTCCCGAGATACCCTCGCAATCTTTCTCTATTTTCGACCCTCCTTCTTGTCAACCAATTTGTGTCTTTTCTTCCATTTTTTTTCACGTCTGGACCACAGTTAAATCATTTTTTAGCGCAACATAGCCATATCTGGCTCTTGCGCCAGTAAACTTTAACTTCTCACTTGACACTTTTTGTCGACTAATCTATTTTCAGTGTTTTAACATTTAGATCAGAGATTTACCTTGTTTGGTGCAGTATGGTCACATCTTGCTCTTGCGCCAATAAATTTCACTATCACTCCCTCACTACGCGTGTACGGATATATTTTGATTCCGAAATATGCTGACATTGCAGTGCAAAACGCAATAGTAATAACTTGGAGGTATTTTTTCAAATGTAAATTTGAAATTTGCAGCTCAACTCATTCAGTATTACGGCTTCATAATTGAGCTCCACTGGAAAAGTAACGAACTAAAATTAAATTTTCGTGACCCCCAGTTTAAGAAATGCTGCGGACTATACTATTGTAATATTTTCCATTTATAACGCACATACATTTTGAACCATCCACATATTTACAAAAATTACTTATTTAGGCGGGCTGAACGAAATGTCCAATTTTAAATTTCAAGTTGTTTTTCTCCATCCCTCTCTTTTGCAATTTTCTCCTGAATGTTTTGAAGAGCTTTCGAGTCGTCCTCATTATTAAGCTGTCAAAGTTGTCTCGCATATTTCTGAGTACCAAGGGTAAAAACGGAATCTACTTTCAAGGGAAGGTGTCAATCACTTTCGTATTCTGAATGACGTTTACTGTACATTTTCTTCTTTCGAGGGAGGAGAAATGATTTATGACGCTAGATGACGATTTGGCTTGGCTGAGGTCGTCCCAGTGGCACAAACCCCATGCAACGGAGTTAGTTTTTACTATTTGGTTTTGTAACTTTGTTTTGATTTTGATATCTTTTAATGACGTGTCGTAAAACTATATTAGCAAAGCTTGATGAAATTTTAAAAACAAATATATACTAACGGGGTTAATATATTGTATGTATTATTAAGTAACTAAAGCTTAATATTATCAAATAATTAAAATAAAAATTAGAAAATCAGTATTAGAAATATAAAAGCTACGCCTAGTATTAAATGCAATCAAAGTTAAAAAGTTCTATACATAGTTTTGCAAAGAACAGCTTTAGCCACACAAGGTGTGCTTTTTTATAATTCTTATTAAATTACTCAATTAAATATAAGAATTAAAATAAATGACGAAATATCGAGAAAGGCTCAGTGCTAAGCTTTTCCGTTAATAAAATGAAAGGACACGATAAATTTTGAAATTGAATATATGTAAGCTAAATATAATCATAAATAAAGCACACGACAAATTATTAAATTGAATATTATATCAGATACATGTAATTAAAATTCAAGCAAATGATAAGATTTTGAAAAATGATTTGTTACGCCACAATTACTCGCCTAAAACATTAGCTCTTTAGGTGGCTAATGTAATATTTACTTGATGTGTCCGCTCCTCAATAATTAATGACATTTAAAAAACAATAGTTTTAAAATAGTGACGATTTCTGTCTGAGTATTATCCAAAAATATTAAGTAAATTTTGTAAAAAACATATCATGAACATTATATAATTTATTATATTAATTTATATTTTATTATTTTTCTCTTCTTCTTTTCCTTTCTTTCTATATATTTTTTGTTAAATTTTTTATCCTCACTTATTTGGTGGATTGATCCTCTCATGTGGTCACCGGATGCGAAAGAATAATCCCACTGTAGCTCATGTGCGTCGAATGAGGTCTAAAATGGGTTTCCAGCGTCTGGGGGGTATAGTCGGGCCCTGGGGATTATATCAGGGGATACCAAAGGCTTAAAGTCTTTAGGCAGGTACCGGCATTATGACCCCGTAGTTTTCTTTCCCATAAAGTTTTTTTGTTTCTGGTAATAGCCCTAGTGTTGCTTCTCTAGTGCGACGTTAATAAAACCTAAATGTTTTTCGTAAACACGAAACTGACTCGCCTCCGATCTGGTACGCTTACCTGGTACTCCGATCTAGATACCCTAGTGCTCCTACTTTGTTTTTGTCACCAATTATTGTCAACCAATTTCTATATTTTTTTTCCAATTTTTAAAACGCATAGATGGTAGATTTATCTAGTTTGGCGCAGCATGGTCACATCTAGTTCTTGTGCCATTTAACTTTACTATCACTCACAAATTTGATGGATTCTTCACAAAAGGAACGAATATATCATTGGTTGGTCTACGATATCCCAGAGGTCATGATAGCGGAATTACGGCCGGTGGTTTTCGTCGAGTTGAGGGTTGGAGTTTTGATGCCACAAAGACCCGCCGCATAGCCGGCGCTGATGCATGTGAATTTTGTCGAGGTTCAAAGATCTTCCGTTATTTGGTGTGGAAGTTAGGAGAGAGGGGCGCTTGCTGAGATGTCATCCTCTTCACTTGTCCGAGGCTTAAAATTACGAGATCCATTACCGATAGTCCTCGGGCTGCTTCGAGACCGACATTAATGAAACCAATCCAGTCCAGTATTATTGCCTGTTGTTCTATGTAACAATTATTCTTAATATTTTAATAGTAGTAGCTGTTTCTTTTTCGGCAGTCCATATAAACTTTACTTTATAGCATATGATTCCAACTATTTTAGATCTACCTCTAACTGTTCGTTATCAAATTACTTATAGCCTCCTTTACAGGGAAAAAAATTCCTGTAATAAAATTTTTGAAATCACTAATACAATCCATAGTTTTCCTATTTATTTCGGTTCATTTTTCACTTTTTCAATTAGTGATACAATGGTCCTCCTTTTTGGGGATGTATACTATATCATCTACTGAAAAACAAGGCCTGGCTTTTAAAATTACTTTATTAAAAGATGCTAACTTTTTGATGTGTTACCCAAAATTTGTGTAACATATAATTACATACGAGTATTATTAAGAAATAAATATATTATTTGACTCAATAAATGTATTAAAGTTCCAATTGTTTTCGGTATTTGGTATCATGTTTTGAATTTTTTCACATACGTAACAAAAATATCGATTTTAGAATCCTTTCAAGGATTTAATAAATATCAATATATTTTTGTTCTTACTTCTGTATGGAAGAACTTTATTGACTTTGATGGCAGAAATTCACACGATAGTAGCGAGGCTGAAGTGAACATTAACACAAATTCCTGTTGATCATGATTCTCTGGTAGTTTTATATTTGTAAATAAATTCCCAAGGGGACTTACCATCTTTAAGTAGGTATAGTAATCATGACCCCGACTCCCTCTAGGGATCTTTTTCTTTCCCGTAGGATATACTGTCTTAGGTGACACACCTCCCAGACACTCTAGCAGTCCTTCTCTACTTTCAACATATTTTCTTTACCACCAATTTTTCCTCTTCCTTCAATCAGTCTCATGTCTAGATTACAGTTACACATAGTTTGGTGGCCGTGGTAGACTAGTGGTCATGATCGTTGTCTCCCGGTTGAGGGTTTTTGTCGAGTTTTGGTGCCGCTGAAGACCCACCGTGTAGCCGGCGCTATTGCAAGAAAAATCTGTCGAAGCTCAAAATCGTCCTATTCGCGCGATGTGAAAGCTAGGAGAGGGAGATGCCAGGTACGCTATTGTTCTTGTCATATGACCGAGACTCATAATTATGAGGTCTTCGTAGTGCTTCAAGTGCGACACCTTAAAAGCCGTTTAAGCAATCAGTCATACACATGGTTCGGCTCTTTAACCCTTAATCTACATTTACTTACTCAATTATTGCTAATTTATCTTTATGTATAGGATAGCAAATATTTTAAAATATAGATCACCTATGATAAGATCCCCTTTATTTCCTCGTTAAGCACTTGCGTGTCATATTAGGGAGATTTGAAGAAAAAATGGAGAATGAAACGCGCTTAACACTACAATGAAACAGTAAACTAAGCTAATACATCTGTTGTCTGTGCTTACCGAAAAAGAAATAGAAGAACCCTTACACAATTGGACATGTGTGAACTCAAATTATTTCTCGTGGGAGTCGATCCATATAACAAGTTCTCAAACATTTTTAGATAACCGCATATCTTAAAAAATCTTTCTTTCTTTGCTCGGAAAAAAATTGCTAAATGCTCTCTTCCCGAAAAATGAATAACTTCACGAAATCTTTATAAAAACATTCTAACTCCCGTTCTTTAAACCTCTAATGTAGTTGTGAATTTTCAGGTCGTTAGTAAATAAATAAAAATACATCTGAAAGAGGATAGAAAAAGGAAGTAATCACACATAAATATTCCTTTTTTTTCTCTCTTTCTTTCAGATGCATGTTATTCCATGCAGTTAAAAACAATAGTCCAGCTTTGAGAAGAAAAGTAGCTAATTGGGGAACTGAGTACGACTTGTTCACGTACAAGTCGTATGGTAGTGGAACCAAACTATAACGTACCTATATGTATTTTGAAAATGTATTAGTCTTGCTTTTAAGACTATTTATTGAAACATACTTAGATGAATTTTAGTATTAATCAAATATTTTATTCTGCTTATTCTCGCTCGCACGCAAATATTGGCCAGCGGGGCGGAGTTAGACCTCAATGCCACTTAAAGGCGCTGCGGTTGCTATATTCAACAACAACACCAAAAATTAAAACGTTTTTAATAACTAGCCCGTTTGAATCGTATGTTTTAACCAAGTTGGTAAGAGCGCAACATATAAGTGTCGGTCACCTTTTCTTCAGACTTTCTAGTCAAGGGTTCGAAATATCGCAGGCACACCTAAGATCATCAACTGTCCTTCTCCTCCACGAGTTTGAAAACATAAAACACATAACACCGAAGTGATAACCTCCCCCTCCACAGGATTGAAAAAACACGAAACTCCCAAATGCCTTAGACCATAAACACCACTTTAAATTTTTCAATGCTCACTGTTGAGTTGTACTGATTCCGATGGGAATATTTGAATGTTTTTTTTTAAAGAAATAGAGCTTGTGGATATTTCCAGACAATTTCGAAAATATATCCTAACTATCTGGTTTTAAAATCCATTAGGTTGATCGTGACACTATTTTGGTGATATACTTGTATGATTAGGAAATGTAAAAATATTAATTACCAGTATTCTTCTTTGAGAAGAATATTTTTATTAGAACAAGGTTCATACTGCGTACCGGAATTATTCAGAAATTTCCGACATATTTGTAAAAGTTAAATGCATTTTAAGAGTAATATGGAGATTGATATTCTAAAAGCAAAATATATGTGTTTATTTACACAGTAATTGAGATTAACGGTTAAAAACAAGGTACATCTTTGAGATAAAACTTAGCTTCCAACTTATACTGACAAATCGTGAGTAACATATCCGTTTTATTTTGAATGTTGTTTTTAATTCAATTCAATTTATTTTTAATCTTTAAATTTACGTGAAGTAAAAAACGTTTTGATAAAAATTAATGTAAATTAGTTATCACTTGACAGGAAATGGTATAATATGTATACATTACTTTATAAGCCAATAATTAAATTTAAATTAGGTACCTATAAACACATCGAATGAATGAAAAATTTAAAACATAGAGGAAAACTTTTCTGCAAGTTGGATTTATCACCTTTCTTGAGTCTTAAGGTCTGAAGCAGATCATGATATCCTTTAATTAACAACCAGAGAAAACTGTCCTGAATCACACGCCTAACTGAAAGTTTTTACTAATTAAAAATGCATACGTTAACATACCCGGTACTTAAGAATTTGTCACTTCTGACAAGTTTTCCACCTCTTAAATCTCCCGCAATCGGAGACTGCAAATTGTTTTTAGCAATCAAGGAGCGTTGCAGTTTTTCATTGAATGACAAGCGGAATGTTCTAGTTCATTAATTATGAATAAGGATCTCATGTCTTGTTTTATTGATATTTCCATTTTGTGAGTACCGAGATGTTTATTGATTGCAATCATTTATTTATATGGTCCGATCCTATTTTCAGTCAAAATCCTTGTATTGTTTTACTACATAACTTTCTAAATGTCGATTTGTTTAGTAGCTTTGTTAACTAAAGATAGCTCAGAAAATTGAGGATTAAAGAGCTTTTGTATAATCATATACTTCTGATACAGATTTTGTATAATCATATAGATCTGATACAGATCTAATTGACAACTAGGGGATACTTTGAAGGCTAAATGAATATATAATGGAGCTATACGTTATAAGAATAATATGATTAAAGAACTATAGGAGGCTCAAAAGTCGCTAGACCGTTTAGAAAAGGAAATGAGGAGGAGAGGACTATAATAAATTTCTACAATTCTCTTCATAGTTGGACACTACTAATATCAATGACAATGACTTAAATGGAACTAAATTAAAATGTTAATGGATTAATTAATTTAAGATGCTTAGCTGTTCATAAATTAATTAATCCATTACCCATATTAATGGATTAATTAATTTATGAGTTTTCGCTTCACTAACTTTGGAGACTTGTAGTAATTTGAAGTACACAAATTTCCTGCTCCTTACCAAGAAAATAAAACGTGATTAGGCAAATTAGATGAATATACGTTGTGTAATTAATTGCATTAGGGATTATGATTATAAGTGACATGAATTAAAAGGGGGGGAAGGGAAGAGCTATAACTAGCAGATGATATAGACTTTTGCAAGTTAATTGAAGTGAATTATTGTAATTAATCCTTTGTATTAAAATTGGTTAGAATGATAAGAATCAAATCGGCGGTATTAAAGAGTTTCACTCGGTAAGAGTAATTTGGTAAGCTAAGGCATTTTTACAACGTTTTTCTGAATTTCACTTGGTGTGTGTGTGTCATCAAATTTTCGATCGTTAGTTTAACCGACCTCCCATCAAGCTAGAGCTTTGAAGCTTTGGGAATAGTTCTTACTCCCCTAACAATGAAATATTTAGATATTTACGACAAGTTTTAATTAATATTTCAATAGTTTTTCTTAATAATACAGTTTAGCCCAACCACTTAGCGCGATTTCAAAAATTGCAAAACTTGGCGATTTTTTTTTTTTGGTTGAACGTTAAGTCCGCGCAGTGGACCAGGGTAGCCGCATTTGGCAAAATACCACCAAAATTTGGGACAAGTTTCAACTAATATTTCAATATTTTTTTTAAATAAACTTTGCCACCATATAAAACGTTGTTTTTGAAAACGTTGATTTTTATCTCGAATTTTTGTTTAATTATAAGCGACGGGTAAATAGAATTAAGAGGGATTCGAAAAGCAGTGATCTTTCATATTCTGCGAAGATAGTTAATAAACTGGGTTGTCATTTTTCTCAGGTCTCTCTAATTGGATATGTGATCCTATTCACTATGTAACTGAACTTTGTAATAATTGTAAAGTTAAGTAATGAAGTCCGCCTCTTTCAAATTAACATAATTAATTCATAAAACAGAATTTACCTGTATGATATCTGATTTTTTTTCCCCAAACTTCTGATCAGATCTAAAAATTAACCTAAGTTTCACAATTTGTGAAATTCTGTGTTTAAGTTTCTGAGTTTTCGGGTTTAGTACTATTGAACTAAGAGAACGCGGATGGTAAGGAAGAAGTGTAGAATGATGATTATTTAAAGGATGTAATTTTTAAAACTAAACAAAATTAAATTCCAAGCAGTGTGTTTTATTTATATGAAAGAACAAATATGAATTACTAACAAATAAAAAAAAGTTATTTCATTTTAAAATTTTAGGTGACTTTTGCACCATCCTGTACATTTATGCTAAGGTTACGTGCCTGCGGTAGCCTAGTGGTCATGGTTTCGGATTCGTGGCCGACGGTTTTCGTGTAGTCGTGGATTCGATCCTTGACCGCTGAAGACCCGCCGTGTAGCCGGGGCTGATACACGTTAAATTTGTCGTGGCCCAAAGTCCTCCCGTTGGCGTGGTGTGGAAATTAGGAGAGGGGGGTGCAAACTCAAGAATCGTCCTCGTCATTTAACTGAGGCTCAAAATTACGATGTCCGTCACCAATAGTCCTCGTGTTGCTTCTAGTACGACGTTAATAAAAACTAAAGTAAATTAAACTGTGTTAAGGTTACGCAAGTCAATGTGACTAACATACACGTTTTCAAATGTAGTCATGGTTCTTATTTTCGAAATTTACTGGAGTGATTGAGGTTTTGTACAATTACGGCTTTATATTTCCTTATTGAATGTAGTAACCTTGTGGTCTAGGTCGGGTCAGTATTGTTTTCGCTCGTGGATTCGAACCTTGATAAATGTTAAATCTATTCAAGAACCCAAGTCCTCCCGTTAGAGTGATGTAGAAGTTTGAACAGGGAGGTACCAACTATAGTGCCTACTTCGTCTGTTGACTGAAGTTCAAAATTCATAAGTCCACAACCAAAGCTCATGTGGTGCTTCTAATTTTGACTTTAATCAACAATCAATTAGTCAGAAGTTTGGAGAGGGGGTTACATGTTCATGTGTCGTCGTTATTTGACCATAGTTGAAAAGTATAACATCCTTTGCCAACAGCCCTCGTATTGCTTTCATGTGTGACTTTAATAAACAATTATTCGAAGGTCTCACAGAATATAAATTTTTCACAATTACTCACATTACTTACTTGGGCACCAGTAATTGTACTTGTCTCCTGCGTAGCTTTGACAATGATTGAATTTACTGTTGTAAGAATCAATAGACATTTTTTTTTCTTGTAAAATTTACGGTAGCTATATATTCATGGTCAATTCGTATCCCTTGTTATCCAGATGGTGGGTTCAATTCAAATCGTGGTTAAATTTTCGACTACTTGCTACGATAACCTAACGCTCATGGTCCCGGAATCGAGTCCAGAGGTTTTCTTCCAGTCATAGGTTCGAGCCTTGATGCCACTAAAAGTCCATCATGTAGCCGAGGCTGATGCAAGTTAAATCGGTCGCCGCTCGAAGTCCTGCCGTTGGCTAAGAGTGGAAGTTAGGAGAAGGAGATGCTATCTCAGGTGTGATCCTCGTCACTTGGCCGAGGCTCAAAATTACGAAGTGCGTCGTCAATAGATCTGGTGTTGCTTCTTGTGTGACTTTAATTAAACCAACCGTTTTCGATTAGTTGTGCTAGAAAAAGAAAGAGTACTTCAAGAGTTTAATGCAAATGAATATCAAAGTCTACGCAAATTAAGATAAGGAAGTGTAACAGCTCAAATTTCGTTTTCGACATTTTAAATGGATAATATTTCGAAGTGCATTGTTTATAGTTTTCATGAATCTTTCTGTGCCGCTTTGATAGAAACGAGCCAATCTTGTTCAGACATATCAACTGTTGAATATTATTTAATGAAAATGGCATAGCGAATAGAAGTTTTCAAAATAAATATTCTTAAAGGTAGAAACTGTACACAAGCAACTGTACAAGCGAAGCGACATTTACTTAAATTGTATTAAAAACATAGGCATTCGATGTCAAAATAAACGCATCAATTCAGATAAAATTCTGAAACAGTTTTTATAACAAACACTAAAAATGTTTTGTGAAAACGCATTTGAAAACATTAATTTAAATATTTTTAGCATAAAGCTTCCATAAATATATTATTTTACGTACTATATCAGCTCTTATCTTCAGTGTCTCATTTGTTGAAACAACATTACTTCATTCACTTAAACTTGGTATCAAAATGATACAATTTCATAAGATATAGACATTAAAATTTATGTGAAAATGATCACAATCGAAAACTGTTTAGAAAGGTTTTTTTTTTAAACTTCATGAATAAAAACTTCTCAGGCACTCTTTTACAAATGTAGTAATGAAGGAATCATATTTTTTAATCTTTTTTATACTCAAAGCAACAAAAACCTTCCTGCAACATGATTTCATATAGAAACTGAAACTATCCCAAATGCTTGCCAAATGCCATTCAACAACTGTGGTTGAAAGTTTTAGTGTTGTGTTTCTTTTTATTTTTTAGTAGCCGGATGCAATTTGCAAATGTTATGGCATAGAGTATTCAGAAACAATAAAATGTTGAACTTCACTTCTACGTCACTGTTTTCAAGAAGTTTGATGAACCAATACCAAATATGAGTATTTCTTTCGATTAATCGAATTCAGTCTAAGATTGTATATATACCAGTTCCTTTTAAAATTCCTACTATTAGCTCAAATTCTCTCAATATATATCTTGTTCAAATTTTCAATCGTTTATAAAATATTTTTTATTCATTCACTCGAGTTCAAATACATTTTTTTAAACTTGTAGTGGATGATATTTGATGTTAATACAGTTTTTTCAAATATTGATTAAATTTAATTGGTGAAAATGCAGTTTACCCCAACCACTTGTCGTGATTTCAAAAATTGCCAAACTTGGCCTTATATTTTTGGCTGAACGTTAAGTCCGCGAAGCGAATCAGGGTAGCCACATTTGGCAAAATACCGCCAAATAATTCCTGTCGCCAAGGGTGATAGAGCTAAACTACATTCCAACCATTAATTTGCTGAAGAATTAAGAAACATGCCAATGCTTCTACTATGTCATTTGTCTTGCAATGGCAAAGTTGATTGAGAGTCGGCGTAGAATCTTCATCCCTTCGGATCGAATCTCGTCGAAGTGTAAAATTTTTTTATTTGATTTTCAAATAATTAATTTTAGTTTTATATGGGAGAAAAGAATTTGTCTTATATAAGATATTTGGCAGGATATGAATTTACGAATAAATACCGTCAGTGACGAAACGTGTAGATCGCTGGAAAAGAATTTCTTTTGCCACTTAACATTGTGATTCTGTCATATATATGTACATATTTATATTAATTGCAATTATTCAATAAAAAGTAACTAAATTAAAAAAAAATTCTTTGTTGACCTAAGTAGTAATTGACTTTAATTACTTTTTTTATATTTGTTGTTACTTTACTTTTATTTAAAAATAGCTCAGATTTGTGACGTCCGTTTCCAGTTGCTCGTGGAATTGCCCAAGTTTACTTTAAGAAAGAAACAATCAAAATTTAATATTTATTCTACTAACCAACAACTATTTTGAAACTCCTGCCTACATTCATAATATAACGCCCGGGATTGTTCTTATTTCCATCAACGTACTCTTTTGAAGTTTCTTCTAAAAGACGGGAAGAACCCGTGACTTGTGCCTATTACGGCGTTTGTCACCGGTATTACATACTCGCATGTTTCTGTGATAGGAGGGCGAAAACGAAATCCCTACTTATGCGAAACATGCCACTCACTGCTATATTATGAAACGACTTTGACGATGATTTATTTTCTTTTTCCCTTTCAACGGAGAAATGATTTATGAAGTTGGATGACGATTTGATTTGACTGAATATTTGTAGAAAATGTTCTTTTGTGGGAGCGCAGAAAAAAAGATTTATCTTTCCTGGGATTTCTAGTATTCTTATAGTTTTACAAAATTTAAATGCAGTAAATTAAATTCTTCTCTGTAGAGGAAAACATAAATTTTTGACAGAAAAAAAAATGAATTATAAAAGTTTGCTATAATTAATTATTCAAATAAAAAAGTGACAGTTACATTTATTTTGGTTGTATAATTTTCTTACAATTAAATATTGTAACACCGCAATTTAGCACAACATTCCATGTACTATTAAACGGTAGCCAGATGGCGCCACATGTTCTTTTTGGTTAGAAGCGCAAGCACGATAAGCGCAAGCTATTGAAAACTATGACTTCTTAGCAGAATGAAGTTCGTGAATTTATGTTTTATTATGTATGTGGAACGTGTCGAGTATTAAATAATCCTGAGTATAAATGAGAATCGAGTATAAATGTTCCTGAAACCATCCCGGATGTTCATTATTTTGTCCAGAAATAATAACAACATTGGGGGGATATAATACGAATTTTGATTATTTTAAAACATTTTTAAAATCTTTAATTGATAAAGTCACATTATTTTATATAATATAGAACATATTTATACAGTTTTATGTTAATGACTGATAAAATAACTGTTATGTGTGTGTGTGTGTATCATGTAAAATATTAACTACCTGAAATCGAAGCATTTTAATTGTAATTATTTCTCTCTCTTTTACTGAATTTTTTGATTTGAAGAGATGCAACCCTATAACGCCGTATTCCACACATTTATTAGTTTATTATTTCATTAAAATGTAATATATTAAATACAACCAACACATGCAAAACATTTCCTGGGTTAAGAAAAAATAGTATTTATGCTAAGCTTGTAAAATCTATAAATGATTTTAAATTTATTTTCAATTGTTACATAGAATATTTTATTTTCTGTGACTCAATTAAATCGTAGGGTTTCGAAATTTAGGCTTTATCTTTTACAAATTAATAACTTTGCCAAATGAACTCATGTCAAAAAGTTTAAAACATACAACTCTAACAAGATGCTTGATTCTTTTTTTAAATAAATTATATTGGAAAACCTATACATGGTCAGGTAGACCCCTGTGGTAACCGGGGAATGACAGAAAGTCCCATTGTAGCTAATGCCTGTCGTAAGAGTCGACAAAATGGGTACCCAGCATCTGGGGGTATAACCGGGCACCCTACCCCTGGGGATTATATAAGGGGATCTCAGCGAGTTGCCTTTTTAGGTAAGTACGGGCATCATAACTCCGAGGCACCCTAGTGATCCTTTTCTTTCCTATGGGGTTTACTGCCTTTAGTAAACACGGGTGATGCACCCCCTGGTTACCTTAGCGATCCTTTTATATTTTCGACCCTCCTTCTTGTCAACCAAATTTTTTTTCAATTTATTCACGTCTAGACTACAGTTAAATTTTGTTTGGTGCAGAATAGCCATATCTGGCTCTTGCGCCAATAAACTTTACATTCACTCACTCACATGTTCTGATAATTCTTGAATTTCGACTGATTTATTTCAACTCTGTTGCTTATTCTAAATAATTATGATATATACTGAAGTTTCAAAAGTGAAGAGATAGCAATATGTAAAGTTTCAGATGATTGTAGAATTTCGAAAGAAAAAAAAGTAATAGGGTAATGCTAGTGCATTGTCAGGGCTTTAATTTGTACTCCAGTGACTCTCGTGAAAAAGTTTATCACGTGATTAAATATTCCGAAAGACGGGGATTAACCTGATTTTGAACACGGATAACTAGTTGGAGATAAACGCATCAGGTATTCTATTTCGGAAATTGTTAGGGAATCCTACATTACAAAATACACTGTGTCAATAGTGGGTTGAGAATGTAACGTTCTAAGGAATGTATAATTTCTAGCATTATCTCTCTCCATGGACAACGCAGTAACCGAGCTAATGTTCTTAATTATCGGACCAGCTATTTATATAGAGAGTTCTCATTGTTACCAGACGAGCATCACTGTGTCAAATAACAGCAACCATCAATGTGGGACGCACGACAGACTTGTCAGTGAGGACAGTGCAGAGAAAGGACAGCAGAAAATCAACTCCTGTGCCTTTATAAATAACACGCCGTTGGCTCAGTACCTCTACCGGGCTATTGAACATATCGGTTGTGCCTTAGGTGAAGTAAAAATATTTGCCGGGTCAGATGAATCAATATTACAGTTGGAAAGAGCTGAATTTGGGATTCGAGTGTATGGTTGGCCACACGATGATATGTAATCAAGGTTTCAAACAGGAACTGTGCTTGCAGGTAGTGGCTCTAAAAAGTTGCAGCCGATTTTTTCATGGTATAGACTGGGTCCTTGGGTCAAAATGAGTCCTAGATCAGTCAGTGATTGAAAATGTTTATGTTTATCTATTTGGATATGTTTGTGGTCATTCATGATCTTCGTGTACACAATCAACGAACTCATTTCAGGATGACAATGCGCAATGCCACCGAGCCAAAATCATTCGCGATTGGATTGAGGAACATTCTAGAAAATTCCTAGAATTTCATTCTAGAATGCTTTGGCCACCCAGATCGCCAAACATAAATCCCATTGAAAATATATGAGGCATTGTTGAATGATAAGATGATGAATAAAATCCTTCACCAGCAAACCTTTTACACTTATGGATGACAGTAGAGTTTGACGTGCATCAGTCAAGGCTACACGGCGGGCCTTAAGTGGCATCAAGGCTCGAACCAACGATTCGACGAAAATAGCCAGCCGCGAGTCTGCGGTCATGACCACTTGCATACCAAGACCGTATTTAGATCACGTATAAATATTTTTTAAACATCCTGATTATTATATAGAATATGAATTTAAAGACGCTGCAATGAAATTTTATTTCAGAACAATTTTGAATAACAAAAATAAATCACCCCGAGGTAATCGTGTTTATTATATGACTGTGGCGACAAGTTCTGGCTGAGGAACTCAAGTGGTCATGGTCTCCAACTCGCATATGGTGTTTTTTCGAGCTGTGAGTTCGAGTCCAGATGCCAATAATCACTCAACGCGTATTGAGATTGATTCATGTTTAATCGGTCTAGTTTCCAAGTCTTCCCTTTGGAGTGGTGTGGAAGTTTTGTGAGGGAAGTGCTAGCTTAGGTGTCGCGTTCTTTTCATTTGACCGATGTTTAAAGCTACGAAATCTTCCACTTGTAGTTGTCATGTTGTTTTTAATTGCGATGTTAACAAAGTAATTAATCAATTATGGTGACGAGATTGTCCCGAAACGTTGGAAAAATGAAAAAGGGTTTCGTAATGTTTACACGTAGCTGGTGTTATTGTTTTATAAATCAACAAATATTTAAATGCTTTAAATTTGTCATTTTTATGCAGTATGAATGTGAATAAAATCAGAAAAATCGTAATTGAAAGACAGCATATAATCGATATTTTTAACAATTTTTTCTGTATAGTTGAATTTAAAGACCACACGGACAATGAAGTCTTATAAATAAAATTAATATCTAATAACAAAACTCATTCATTTCTTGCAAATATTTGTCCTTAATGGTAGAATGACATAAAACAAATTCCAAAGTACTTTTACTCACCATTTTAAATTATTATTATTACTATCTGTATTGGTTTTGAGGAATAATTCCTATAATAAAGTTATCAAAGGAAGTTCAAAAGCTTTTGTTTAAGGAATCTATTTTTGTAACATATATGTCAATAGGACTTAGACCTTGAAAGACATTTTATTGTATTTTTCTTTTTTAATCGATAGAGAAAAGATTGATGCAGACGAGAGATGACGTTGTTAGACTGCCTTTCAGGTAAAAGAAATCGATTTATAAGTTATTGGGAGCTTTTGTATATGTTGCTCTGACATATTCAATTGAATAAAATAGATACAAAGTAAATCTCAAAAATAACTTTGTTATAGAACAAATATACATTCTCAGCCATATTCAATAGCATTTGAAAATCCGATTCATCGGAATTTTTCCAATTTTTATATTTCCAAGAAAGAGTTGCTAGAATGAAACGAAATTTTACGTACTTAAGTACAACCATGAGGTGAGTATGTGATTACAAAATCAAAGAAAAATGATCATTTAATGTAGGAAAGATTACAAATTAATGGAGGTTTCAGTACCCTGTTGTGCCACCTCTAGCATAAAAACATGATGTGATATTGTCGGGTATTGAGCTATATAAGTCCAGTAATGTGTCCTGCAACATCTAGTTTAACAGTTGTTGTGAACGCACCTTTAACTCGAACAAATTCGTAGGCTGTCCAACTTGCCGTTTTAAATTATCCCAGATATGCTCGATTAGTGACGAATCTGGGGATCGTGTAGGCCGGTCAAGGGTGGAAATGGGGTGGAGGTAGTCATGTGAAACCCTTGCAGTGTGTGGGCGAGCATTGCAATGTTGAAAAATGGGTGGGGTGCCTTGCCATGGGAGGCATCACATGTGGTTGAAGAATGTCACACACGTATATCTGGGTTGTCATGGTGCCGCGAATCAATATTAGAGGTGTCCATGTGTTGTATGCGATGACACCCTATGCCATCACGCCAGTTGTGGGTGCAGTAGTAAGATTGATACGAAGATAGGATTTATACGTACACCACGGGACCTCCACACTCGTACACGATTTTCATCACCGTCCAAATTGAATCAGGATTCGCCGCTAGAGACGACCTGATTCCATTTGGTTGCAGTCCGATACCTTCGAGCGTGACAACACTCCAAACGGAGGCGATGGTGAGTGGGTGTCAATGGCGGTACACGAAATGGGCACCGGGATAGAAACTGTCTGTCAGCCAGGCTCCTTTCGATGGTATGGACTGACACAGCGACTCGTAGTGAAGGTGCTGTCTGTGTATGGAAGGTGGACAACGCGACAGTTGGCGCTTTGCGGGCGTGTCGTATGATGTGACGGTCTTCCGACTATTGGTCTGTCGATGCCGTCCTGTGCCTGGTCGCCGTGTAACAGACCTCTCTTTTGCACTGGTCTCAACATATCTTCACAGTAAAGTCTGAACGGCCTAGATGGCGAACTAGTCGCCAAGCTGACCATCCGGTTTCCATCATTGCTATGATTCTTCCTCTCTCGAACTCTGACAGCTGCTCATATTGCCTCCGATGGTGGCGTAAAGACATCTCTGGTTAAAAAGCTTCCCTCTACAACAGATTAAATACATACACTCAAAAAAGCTTTGCTTACCTGTTTTGTAATCCAAGGAGAACAAAGTTCAACACCTTCTGGTAACATTATGCAGTTCGCAATCACGCTGTATGTCTAATCATTTTCAGAACTGGATGACACGCACCTTCATGCCAAGTTTCGTAACAATCCCACTCTTACTTCTTGATGCGCAAAATGTTAAGATAATGAGTGTATTTTCAATCAAATGTTGTTCAATTGATTAAATTGATACTCAGTCACAATAATAAATAAGCAAATGTAGCATATCTTATGTGTAGAAAATCTGCAGTTATATAATTTAGAAATCTATCGGAAAATAAATTTTTTGAAACTCTGAAGAGAGAAAATAGTTGAATTATACAGGGGGTTTAAAAAAGATTATCACAACTTTGAACTAAACAAATTTCATCTGGGCAAATGAAGTTTAAAAACATTCTAAAGTTTATAAAATTATCGATGTTTACACAATGTGACCTCCATTAGATACGTAAAATGTATCCAACTTATATTAGCACTAATTGTATACTTTTTTCAATATATTATTTTTACACTTTGAATGGTTGCAGTTATTCGTGTTTACGATATTTTAATGATAAACGATAGCGGGTTGACTGCGCTAGCCTAGTGTTCATGATCACCGAGTAGCCGGAACTGATGCACTTTAAATATGTCTCGGCCCAAATTCCTC
>BMAW01028504.1:113163-137179 GCA_019974015.1 Nephila pilipes | reverse complement strand
TGTTTTCTTCAGTATGTAAGGCCCCCTATAGAGGACGTTTTTGTAAAGGGGCGAGTATGGGGTGTCACTTATACCAACCCACAGAGCAGAAACAGACTCCTAGTGGAGCAGTTCAGACTCGAGGAAAGTGTCTTAGTATGTAAGTGAGTTGACCAGTAGTGGTTCGTAGCTAAATTTAGTGGGGTTGCTTCAGCAAAAAAAATTAAATTGTGTAAAAGGAAACACACATGAAAAAACAAAAGTTTATTCAGAAACTTGATAAAATCTAAAAGAACAAATTCAAATAATATTTATTTATTTTAACTTAAATTGTTATAGCTTAAGTTCAATTTATTCATTTAAAATGAAATACATTATTTTTGTTTTAATTTGTGCTAAAAAATAAATAAGTATGTCTTTGATCTTTGGATGCCAACTGAGGAAATATTGTTTTATTGATTATACCTCAAGCGCCTTTTAGTCTTTCCGAATTCATATTACACTTTCTGGTAAAGTGTTTATTATTTTCAATATGGAATAGCAGGAAAAGCAGTTTTCTGTCTCTGAAAGGACTTTTCCCAGCTCATTAAAAGCGTCATTTAGATTTTTTATCCAAGATAAATTTTAACAACTGTATTATTTTGTTACCTTCATGAATATTTGATTACAATAGAATATTTTTAGTTCTATTTCAAAGTTTTCTTTATCAAGCATAGAATATGTTTCAATAATCAGTGAACATATTCCTCTTTTGTGGGATGTTCATTCTTAAATCTAGAGAAGCATTTTTTGTTGAATATTTCATTTGCTACTAAAAGTTTAGTAAAATAGTTTCTTTTTATTATATCAACGCATACACAGTCACACTTTTCCTTAGTTTCTGCCATGAGTGTCTTTGAGTGATTTTCACAGTACTTTGAAGTTGTCAATACAGCGCTACTGCTGCTCTCAAAACAATTAAAAGTGTACTGAAATTAACTAATCAAACGATTTCTAATAACAAAAAGCTTTATTTCGGAAAAAAAACATTTAGTCGTTCCTTCTACTTTACTAACATGTATACCAAAAACCTACCCACATATAAAAACAAACAAACATTAGAAAAGGTCATCGCAACGGCGCTTCACAACTAATTTATCCAGGGTTTAAACAAAATTTCGCAGTGCTATTTCTTAAGTTACTTACCAAGTGAATTAAGACACTCCCCAGAATAGAAATTACATTAATTTTTTTTTTTTAAATGCAAGAAAAAATTAATGTTTTCAAAAATAATTAATTTCAGCTCATCATAAGACATTTAAAATACATTAGTAAATAAGAAAAAATAATATATTACAAATAATAAAGTATTCTGTATAAATACATATAGTATTATTTTCATATAATCAATACAAGATTCATTCAGCAGGAAGTATCGTAAATTTTTTTATAATTTTTCAAATTTTTGGTATAGTTCATTTAAATTCTCTTGCTTCATACTTCAAAACATTTAAAATTTGTATCCTGAAAAGCATTAATTCCTAGATTTCTAAGTAAAAAATTCTTTCCCTTCTTTCTTTTTTTCACTCACTTAAAATACAAATTTTATTTCCGTGGAAAAAAAATGCTTAAACATAACATAATCATTAAGACATTCTAAGAACTCTTAGACAAAAATTAATTATGTCTGATATCAAATAATAAAAACAAAATTAAACATTGTTGGCATACTTAAAATTACTTATTCTCTCTTATCTGAAATACAATTAACAAAATACATTTTAAAAATAATCTTATTCAAAAAAAATTCCTTAACTTCTCTGTCTTTAAAAATATTCAAATGTTCCAAGAGAAAAATAACTGTTCATTAACAAACATTCAATTCAGATAAAGACTGATAAATTAATACAAGACATAAAAATGAAATAATTTTCATAATGAATTACACAAAGTAATAAAGTTTTAAAAATTATAGTCTCTTTCATATCACTAAAGGGATTCAAATTTTTAAAGTACACGTTATTTCTTTTTTACCTGATAGGACTCTCTGCTCATATTTAATTAAAAATTCTTCAGATAAACCAACTTCTACCTTAACAGGTCCAACCTTTTTGATTTTACTTATGAATTTATGTACAAATCTATAAATATAAGAACATTAATTTTTTTATAATAATTATTAGAAATAAATAAGGTTTTGTCAAAAAATTCAGCGTTCTCGTAGATCAACATAGTGTTCTCAGAATAGTCATCAACATCAATGGAAGGTTTGCTCTCATCCATATAGGATTCTTCCTTACTTGGTGTCAGGCACTCAACTTCCCGAAACACAGGTATCAAGTATTGGCTGGAAAACTGCGACTCCATCAAAAAGTCTTCACATATCACCACTTATTGCTAGTCTCCAGGGAAGCAGCACAAAATCATCGTTACAGGAAATTAGCATGGTTGGTTTAGGTGGAGTAGTAAAACCATGAATCTGGATTAGTTTTTGAATTTCGTTAACTGAATTCTGGATGAATGATTTCCCGTCTTCCACTGGATCCTTTGATCCAGTATAATTTAATTATATAGTCACTCCAAAAAAAAAAGATATTAGACAATTCTTTACGATCTAGAACCTATTTAGTCTCAGTCCTAATCTTAATCTTAATGCACTCAGTAATTACAGGCGAGGTAAGGTTATTTTCTTTATCGGAATTATTATCATCAAATTCATATAAACGAGTTCCTGATTCTTCACTTTAATATACACAGCTGCTTCATAGGATTTTTGACTCGTATCAAAGAAAACATGAATTTACATGTTTCCGTAATATTAACCTAAAATAAATCTTGGATCCATAATTTCGCTCAATTCTAAAAATTCTTTGCACCATTCAGATTACTCATCATTTAGGTCCGATGGAAGCTCAGCGTTCCAAGGTAGCATCATTACCCATTACTTTCGCATTAAAAGTTTTAATCTCACAGTTAATGATATGATAAGTCCTAGGAAATCATACATTTTTCCGACTTTCTGAAGAATAAATCACTTAGTACTTTTCTTTCGTTTTTATAAACACGGTCACCCAAGTAGTCTCCACACTTTAACTATCATCTTAAATATCCCATTATATCACCAAAACCTTCAGTTTCGTTACTATTGAATCATTTATGATAGAGTGAATATTGTAGTTTTTTCCCCCCAACTTTTTAACCAAATTTCTATCATTTATCACCCATTTACATAAGTTCATGTTAGCTTTACTCATAATTTTTTTTTGGATCCTCGGGAAAAGTTAAAAGCTTCTCTCGTATAATTTACACCGGTAATTAGATCATCAACATACATGCATGAATCAAGAATTTCAAAAATATCTGGAAATAAATTTCTAAATTTTTGAACTTATAACTTTATAATTGCTGTCAATAAAAGGTACTCGAATTCACCCCAAAAAGTAAAATTTATTATCTCTACACTTCTACTTCCTCAAAAAACCTTTGCATCATTTGACTTGTTAATTTTCTCAACTGAAAGAAATCGAAAAGCGTCTCTGTCTTTCTCAGATAAGACAATTTGTAGAAAAGCCATTTCAATATCGGCTAAAACTGCTACTCTAATAAGTTTAAATATATAAGTAATTCAAATATATAAGAGTTTAAATTAATGCTTGGCAATATACAATCGTTAAGCGACAACTGACCGACTTCATGTGAATTCGCATAAAAAACAATACGCATTTTATTGGTGATACTTTCTTCTCCTTACACAACCTGATACGGAAGAAAATATACTGACTCTGTTCTTTAGTTTTGAAGTATCCGACAATTTTTCTGTAATATCCTGAAATAAATATTCATTTAAAGCATCTCTGTAATTTAAATAAAAGGAATTATCAAATTTTATTCTTCTTTCTAAGCCTTTCAGTCTTTTCTTTGCTACATAGTAATTTTCAACTAACTGATTGCAGTTATTTTTCCAAGATATGCTAACAGTGTATCTATTATTTTCAAATCTAACAGTCTCATTGAAACTCTCGGAGATGTAATCCCATGGTTATTTTAATTTTGAAGAAATGTAGGTTTCTCTTACTCAAAACAAATTAAAGAATTGTGTTTCTTTTTACAAACACTGCAAGAATATTTAGAATAGCAATTTCTTACACTATTGGTACTAAAACAACAAAAGCATTAATTGTGTTTCTTTAAAAACTCAAATCGATCTTAAACACTTACAAGCACTCTCACTTTTCACAGTTACACATGAAACCACTGAAGAAACTTTTGAATAGTTTCGTTTTTGTACTGCTGGTGTTTAGTTGTATTTAAAGTCCTAGCATAATCTTTAAGAAAATCTAATAATTCCGATATAGTAGGTAATGCATCCGTCTTTAAATTCCTTTTCCACCATAACTTAAGTGTTCTGATCAAATTTTCACTTAAAATAAAAGAAAAAATAGTTGATGTAAACCCTTCTAAATTTTGACCTAGACATACTAAGAATCTAACAATTTCAGTTGTCACATCAAATAAATTTAGAATCGCAGATGCTGGCTCATTTTGAACAACAGGAATGTTCATAAATCTTTTTGAGGAGCTCATAATTTTTTCTCGTGCATTAGAATATCTCTCCTCTAATAGACACCATGCTAATCGATAGTTAGAATATGTTATTGAAATTGTTAGAAATATTAAAAAAGCATCTTCTCTTAATGCTGACATGGGTATTGTAATTTTATAGCATCTGATAAGTTTCAGATTTTAAGAATACTTGCTTTAAATATATCTTTAAATGAGAGCCAAGCATATATTTTTCTCACTAATGTAGGTAAAGAAATCTTCTGTAAATGTACAACAAAATTTTCAGAAACAGGATTTACAGTAGAACTTTAAAACTTATTCTGATTAAATTTTGACAACTTACTATTAACATCAAATTCTACATTAAGAAGAACAGCATTTATTTCATCTTTTTCATCCATAACATTTCAGACATAAACTTCATCACTTCGATTTATAATTGAATTGAAAATGGAATTAAACTCCTCTTATAAATTTCTAAATTTTGTTCTCAATTCACTTATACTTCACTTTCTGGCTCAGAATTTTTTTTTTTAATTTTGTTACCACAGCCTTTTGAGCTCTTTTCTTAGCAAGAAAATTTTTCATATTTACAGTCATATCATTATATACAATAAATTACTAACAATAATTGTTCTCAAATATAAAACTTATAAATAGGATTCAAACAGGTTTACTCATCCCCAATTCAACAACTTCCAACGGAGTTTTCTATAACCGACCACAACGTCTAAAAGTTCAATGATCGTTCCGAAGGGGAGCAATTTATAAATGAACACAGCTTCAAAAAGTTCTATAACAGTTCACATACAAAATTCGACGACAAAAAATTGTTAATGCAGCACTATTGCTGCGGTTAAATCAACTAAAAGTAAACTGTAATTAACTAAAACAAACAATTTTTAATAACAAGCCTTGTTTCGGAAACGATTATTTGGCATTCCTTCTACTTCATTAACGGGTAAAAAAAAAACTACCCCACACATAAAAACAAACAAACATTTCAAAGGGCAATCGCAGCCCCGCATCACAACTAATTTATCTAGGGGTATAAATAGAATTTAATATACGATAACAGTGCCATTTCACAAATTATTTACTTTGCGGATAAACAGATGTCTCAATTCAAAAATATCAATTCTGAAATATTTTTTTTACATAATCATCAAATTTAAACACGTGAACTTCTCGAGATTGCATTGAATTGTAAATTATTTCAACATGAGACATAACCTGATGACAAACTCTAACCTAAACTTGAAATAAGAGTCTTTCAAGTACTTTAGAATTCCTGTTGCTCTCGCAATAGCTTGATCTGTATTTGATGTTGAATGAATTTCAGTAAGGCAGTCTTTTTAAAGGTTGCAAATTTTCAAGAACTCAATTTATGATCCATATTTTAAAGTTCCACGATGAACAACAATGATGACTTCCATATGCATCTTGAGAATGGACCAGTTTATGTTGATCTTGGGAAGAACGTTCGAATAGCTAGAATGTTGGAAAATATTCTTACGTTTAGAAACATATTTTCTGCATCTCTCAGTATTAAGTTGATATGCATTATAGTGAATGAAGTCTGAATGATTTTAATGAAATCTGAATGTCTAAAATGTTTTGTTCTTTTGCCATTCATGATATTTCCAACATAAAATGTCTGAAATATGAGTTTTCGTCCATTTCCTTGAAGGATTATATTCAGTTATTCTAAGATACATTTTGAGATCGATATGTCATCTACAGTTTGATTTTCTGGAATATTGAATCACTATAAACATTCAAATATAATCTATAACAAAAAGAAGATAAAATTGGTATGGTTTTTAAAGCTTAACGAGAGCTTATTTCATATGATCATTACACTTTATAAGAATTATTTTAAATAGTTAATTATACACTTTATAAAAAAAAAAAAAAAAAAAAAAACGACACCAAGAAGTTGTTGCCAATTGTAATGAAATTATAGACATTTACAGAACATGGGCATTTGAACAGAATATGCAAATGATTCAAATTTGGTGTCCAATGAATTGAATAGAAAAAGACTGCGCACCCAGAAATTCTAACAGGTCAAATGAACAGTCCCCGCCCTACCATAGTAAAACACTTTTTGGCAAAATTAGTTTTTTGTATTCAACATAATTCCCTTCAAGGGTAATACACTGATTATAGCGACCCTCCAACTTTTCGATACCATTTTTGTAATACGATTTGTCCTTTGTTTCAAAATAGGCCTCAGTTTCGGCGATCACCTCTTCATTCGACGAAAATTTCTTCCCAGCGAGCATTCTTTTGAGATCTGAGAACAGGAAATAGTCTCTGGGGGCCAGATCTGGAGAATACGGTGGATGAGGAAGCAATTCGAAGCCCAATTCATGGATTTTTGCCATCGTTTTCCCTGACTTGTGACATGGTGCATTGTCTTGGTGAAGCAGCACTTTTTTTTTCTTCAAATGCGGCCGTTTTTCGGCCATTTCGTCCTTCAAACGGTCCAATAACGCTATGTAATAGTCGCTGTTGATGGTCCTTCCTTTTTCAAGGTAGTCAATGAAAATTATTCCATGCGCATCCCAAAATACAGACGCCATAACCTTGCCAGCCGACTGTTGCGTTTTCCCACGCTTTGGAGCGGGTTCATCGTGTGTAGTCCACTCGGATGACTGTCGATTGGACTTCGGAGTGAAATGATGGAGCCATGTTTCATCCATTGTCACATATCGACGCAAAAACCCGGATTTATTACGCTTGATCATGTTCAAACACTGCTCCGAATCATCAACTCGTCGATATTTTTTATCAAAAGTGAGCTCGCGCGGCACCCAATTTGCACAGAGCTTTCTCATACCCAAATATTCGTGAATGATATGATGTACACGTTCAGTTGATATCTTTAGAGTGTCTGCTATTTCATTCAGTTTCAATTTACGGTTATTCAAAATCATTTTGTGGATTTTTTTTAATGTCTTCGTCGGTAACAACCTCTTTTGGGCGTCCACTGCGTTCACCGTCTTCGGTGCTCATTTCACCACGTCTAAATTTAGCATACCAATCCTTGATGGTTGATTTTCCTGGGGCAGTGTCCCGGAAACTCGGCATTAAGCCAAGTTTTTGCTTCAACTGTATTTTTTCCCTTGAAAAAGCAATTTTTTATCAACACGCGAAATTCCTTTTTATTCATTTTTTTTCACAATAACAAAAGTTGCTTCACTCAAAATGCTATAATTCACAAACTAATGATCCGACAGCTGTCAAATTTATACACGCATCTTTTGAGGGTTAGGGCTAACTAAAAAACTTATGGATTTAATTCTAGTAGCTCCACCTGTGTGTTAGGTCGGGGACTTTTCAAATTACCTGTTATAGAAAAAGCTATTCTCAATCTGATAGTCACATTTTCTGCAGCATTGGGATTTAGGATACCTTTCAATGAATAAAAAAATGTCTCGCTGCAGGATTCGAGCTCATTAAGAGCAACTGTTAGAGAATGAAAGAAGTCTTATCATTGCCAAGATTGCCAAGAGGCAGGTTGGCCAAATTAAGGAATCTCTCATTATATGGGTCAAAAAGATGCGGCAATTACGAGATGTCGGCAAGAATGAGAGGACAATGGCAAATTTCAGCCTCATTATAGTAGCGATCGATCTAGGGCCATAGCAGATCGGTATGACAGAATGATGGTCAGATCTGTTGTCACAGCTCCATATTCATCTTTATCAATCATTAGACGTGTGACTCGCCCACGTGTTTTTACCATGACTATTCACAGACGACTGATAGAGCGATATCTACCCTCGTACCGACCGCTACGCCACCTGCCAATCACACCTCCAGACTGTCGAGCCAGATTACAATGGTATTTAGCTCGATCACGTTGGAATGATGTTGACTGAGGACGTTTAACGTTTAGCAACGAATCCCACTTCCATCTTTGTCTTTACCATCATCGCATCATCGAAGGCGTATCTGGAGATGCCCAGAGCAGCATTCCGATTCTGCTTTCACTATTGCACGCCCCATATACTCTCAACTTTGAGTTAGGTTCTGGGTGCCATTTCCCTTGTTATCCCGATCCCTTTGGTCATCATTAGAGGCACACTTACAGCAGAGTGGTATTTTGATGTCATTCTGAGACCTGTTTTGCTAACGTTCCTTTGCAATACTCAGTCCTTAATTTTCAGCAAGATAATGCCAGACCACATACAGCATGTGTTGCTATGAACAGTTTTACATTTGGTCAAACACTTACTTGGCAAGCCAGATCTCTAGATTTCTCTCCAATCGAGTATGTCTGGGATAAAATGGGAAGATGGTAGCATCTACTAGAGAATGTTGATGACCTTACCCGACAATTGGAGCAAAGAAATTTGGTAAGAAATTCTGCAGGAGACCATCAGGGATTTTTGTCATTCTATGCGACGTCGTGTGGCAGCTTTCATCCAGGCTTGAGGTGGGAACAACGCTTTTTGAGCTCGTTAATTTATAACTATGTAACTCTGATATAAATTATTCAATTTTCCTAAAATTTGAATCATTTTCTATTCGTTACATAATTTGTCTATCTAATAATTGTTATCTCTACTGGACCACTCCTTGGTCCTTTTTTTTTTTTATTTTTTTTTTTGCTGTAGAGTATATTTTTACATTCAATATGTACCGTAGAACATTTGTTTTATCATGAGCCATGATAGTTTCAAAAGAACTTTTATACTCTTCTTCTTTATTTAAGAATGGTGTATTTGTAGAATGCAGTCAAGTATCTTATTCTAAGTGGTCATAGAAACACCTTTGAAGATTGCACTATTTTCAGTGATTCTTCAAATCTGAATTTAATTTAAATTCAAAATTTACTAGTCTTCAAAATACCCCTAGATTTATTGAATCGTCTTTTATGACATGTCCTCGAAAAGGAGTATCATAATGAAGGAAAGGAAATGCATATACAAATGCATATATAAATATCACAAAAGGAAATGCAGTCTATTATTTTGGACAAAATACAAATTTCTTAGTTCTTTTTAAACCTTATAATATGTTTCTTCATTGCAAATCTGTATTCTCTGCTACATTTCTCCTTAATACTATTGGGTCCTAAGTGTGACAGTGAATCTATGTCGCTAACGTACAAATTGACTTATCGTGCTTTTTTGTTTTCTCTTTCATATTGTTTGCTTTCTAAAACCATCGTTCGTCCACGTTATATTATCTCCAAACAGCAAAAATAGGAAGAGAAAAATGCGCTATTTATTTCTCAGAAGCAAAGATTACTTTTCCGTTGGTACCATTCAGAAACGGTTAAGAATATATTCTTAGCTTTACTTAATTCTGGTTGAGATAGTAGAATAACAGATCTAATCGACTTATTTTAAAAATGAAAATTTCTATTGGAGAGTGTACACACCACTAGATTACGCTTTCTTGTGTCGAAAGAGTTTCATGGTGTGGCATTATCTTGCTGAAAAATAAGGCCAGGGTACTGCAAAAGGAAAGGTAGCAAAATAGGTTTCAGAATATCGTCGACGTCCCGTTGTGCTGTAATTGTGCCTCTAAAAACGACCAAAGGGATTTGGTTATCAAGGGAAATTGCACCCCAGTAGTGAAAGCAGTATCGGTAGGCTGTCCTGAGCGTCTCCAGACCCGTATTCTATGATTGTCAGGACACAGTTGGAAGCGGGATTCGTCGATGAATACGCAGTTCCGATGCGCTGTAGCTCCCGCTATTCCTTCATTGGACACCAAATGGAAAACAAAGTAGATAAAAGAACAAATATTAAAATCATCTTTAATGCTTTAAGGCCAATTTTTCGAATTCTTTTAGCGTTTGTCATCCACGAGCGCAAGGAATCGTTATTAAATAGAAAAAGGAATGTCGGAGAAATGAAGTGTTATAAATTAGATAACAGATTTTTTCAAACAAACATACGAAAATACTAAACAATATCCAGTGACTTATTTCATGTATAATCAGCAATACTTCTGTTGAAATTTTGCTTGAATGAAAACATTCATTCTCTAAGAAACAGGACTGTATAAAGTCGCCGTCGCCTATCGACATATTGAAGATTAGCAAGGTTCTGCAGAAATGATGGAAGAGTAGTGCATAATAATAGCCTAAGACACATCATATCAACCATAAATTATATTTCCTCCTGTTTAAAAATCAGATTAATGCTATATTATTAATATCAGATAAATCTTTCATCCTCACTAATAATAAAGAAACATGAATTTTTGCCTTGAATTTTTCAATCTTATGAAATAAATTATAAAAAGTATAAAAGGAAATCTCAGAAAATGAGAAAGGAACGAATTCCGAAAAATATATGGAATTTTGTTTAAAACAATGGAAAACATGACCATAATTGAAAGATATAATGAAACACGGAAACATTAAAATTAATTAATTATTTGAATCACATAAAATGTTAATTTAAAACAGGTTTTTTAAAAATTATATTAGTAAAATTGAAACTCCAACTCTTGAGAAATTTCAGTTAATTGCCAAATCCCATTACTTATAAATTAAATCAAAAATAATGTAATGAAAAAAAGGCTTGTTGAAAATTAAACAATTCATTTTTGGTCTGTAACATGGAAAAGTGTAACACATATCTGAGTAAATGTTCATTATATTCATTAGAACTTTTTTTACTCTTCTTTGCATGTCATACAATGTGAACTTATTACCCTCATTAAATAGTTTCTGAAAAGACTTTAGATTTTTTTTTTGATTGATTCCTCAGCATTTGTTCAGAGAGGAGGGTGGAAATTTTATTTAGGCATTACTACTATTAATGTTATAATTCTAATTTGACTTAAATGAAAACAATAAAGCTAAAAAATTAAAATATTTTGAGGGATATCTAGTATTAAAATCTTTTGAAATATTTATTTACTTTGTTTTGCGATATAAATTGATTTTTGCCCTATACCTCCACTTATCAAGATACACACTTATAAAAAAATTCTTGCTATCTTTTTTGAAGAAATTTAGTAATAACAGTTTTTCATATATAAGTTAAAATTTTTTAATATTTTAATGAATTTTGAAGTTTTTGGTGCTCAAACTCTTTTCAAAATTTACATTAATTGCATAAATAGTGATTTTTTAAATGAAAAATCAAATCTTTAACATTTTTTCAACAATTCTTTAAATTCATTTAAGTTTGTTAATAAAAAATATTTCTAATAATATATTTGTTTATTCGAATTTCTCTTTAAATTTAATTCTTAGACATCAGGCTGTTTTTACCAATTAAATATTTTGAACGTCGAAAACATTCTAAAATATCAAGAAATCGCTATTTTTCAATTTAATTGAAGAAATTTCGTTTCGCATCCGATTTCTAAATCAAATGGAATCAAAACTAACATTCTTTTTTATTTCATTATTTTCAGCCTAACTTATGTAGCTATTTTATATTTATGTACCAATACTATAATTCTCTTATACTAAATAAAATCTAAGAGGATTGTGAAATGTTTGTGTGTAATGCGCATTGGTACTTTTCCCATTTAATCATCTGTTATTCAACCAAATACTTCTAATCGTACACCTGTGTTTTAGGACATATAAAATTAACTAATACAAAGTGTTATGCTCTACGAGTTTATATATGTATATATATATATTTGTGTATGAAGGAAAAAATTAATAATCGGAACAGTTTTTAACGCTAGATGGTGACACGAGTCAAACACCTGTAATATTTATATAACTGGTTGATGGGATGATTTTCCTGATTGCATATGACGCAGGCAGCCCCATGGTGTTTGCTCTTATACGATATTGCAGTGACCTGAAATATGTTAAATATGCCTCGGTCAATATTTGCTAAAAAAAATTTGTATACTTAATATTTTATGAGATTAATTTAGTTACATTTATCCGCATCATTTTTGAATACGATAAACATTGCAGGCAACTAAGAAAGAGAAACATTAACCCATATTTTTAGTGGGATTTTATAACGTTTTTTACAACGTTTTTCTGAATTTCACTTGGTGTGTGTGTGTGTGTGTGTGTGTGTGAGTGTGTGTGTGTCATCAAATTTTCGATCGTTAATTTAACCAACTTCCCATCAAGCTAGAGCTTTGAAATTTTGGGAATCGTTCGTACTCGCCTAACAATGCAATATTTAGACGTTTGCGACAAGTTTTAACTAATATTTCAATAATTTTAATAAGTCAAAATATTCTTTCCTCTCGGCGCTTTTAGGATTGAGGAAAAAATTTCTTTCCCCCTCTGGGAGCACCGGGCACTCCCCACGCCGCATGAGGAATCGTAAACCTTTTGTACTCACAAAGGGGAGATACTATCTCCGAGATAGTAAGGGTTGCTGACTTTTAGTCCGTAATCATTCACAAGAAAGAAAGTTTCCAATATTTGTCGCCATGTCTTATCACAATAATTTTTTCTGAATTCTGGCTCAAATGTCTCTTTAAGTAAATTTTAAAGTTAAAATAACGCACAGTTTTAACTATATTTCAATTTTCTAATAAACTTTACACCATATAAAATGTTGTTTTTAAAACGTTGGTTTTATCGAATTATTCTGACACCCCACTTGGTGTGTGTCAGTCATCAAATTCGATCACATTTAACCAACTCTCCCATCAGAACTCTGAACCTTTGGGAATCGTTCACCTGCCCAATAATGCGATATTTAGACATTTGCGACAAGTTTTAGCTAGTATTTTCTTCATTAATGTAGTTTATCCCACTTGGCGTGATTTCAAAATTGGCACCAAACTTATGATTTTTGTTTTACTGAATCGTTAAGTCCGTAAAACGACTAGGTAGCCACATTTGCAAATACTAACAAAATAATTCTTAATGCTAAGAGGTTGGGTTAGATTGCATTCAACTACTTAATTTACTGGATGAATTTAATTAATTTTAGTTACTTTAATCTTTGTATTTGGTGTGTTTCTGTGTATCAGTGTAACAAATTTTCTATCGTTAAATTAACTTAACCTCCCATCAAATAAGCTAGAGCCTGAAATTTTGGGAACTGTCTACTTGCCTAACAATGCAATATTATTTAGAGATATTTACCAACTTCCCATCAAGCTAGAGCTCTGAAATTTCGGGAACCGTTCTTACTTGCCTAACAATGCAATATTTAGATATTTGCGACCAGTTTTAACTAATATTTCAATAATTTTTCTTAATAAACTTTGCCACTATATAAAAACGTTGTTTTTAAAAACGTTGGTTTTTATCTCGAATTATTACATATAAGCTAGCTTCACAGTTTGTAGCCTGTGACAGCATTGAAATGACTTATATCCTGTCTTAACGATTCTTTCAAATTTCTATTTGTTTACTGTACTTTTATCCAATCAAATTTTCGTCAATGTCTCATTAATGCAGTTTTTTCGGAAATTTTTTCTAGCTTCTAATTCTATCTTAAGTTCTAATTTTGCTTTAGTATATTTTGCTTTCTTTATATTATATATAGTTTTTTGTATACATTCGTATATTTTGTTTACTGTATATTATTCATGATGTATTTACTTCATACCTAACTATAGAGTTTTGTGTTTATTATTTTGTTACTTTGCTTTGCATTTATTTTTTCTTTAATTACTTGCAGCACGATTATTTCTACTGTATTTATTTTTTTTAAAGTTTCCCTTTTGTATTTTGTTGTTAAACCTAACCTCAGAAAGGATTTGAAAGAACTTGATATAAATAATATATCTTAATTTTGATTCTTATTATTGTGAAATTAGAAAGCAAAAATCATAAAGAATATTAATTTAAGTATTAGATGTGTAATTTTATTAATTAGCACTCTATAACGAAAACAACGACGCACCAAGAAGGATTTGTCCGATGGGGACAAATTTGGCAAATAGGAAAATTATGTACAGAATAGAAAGTGATTAAAATTTCTGAAAAATTGCGTGATTTATTTCAGAGCTACGTAGTTACAAATGAACGAGCTCAATAAGATGTTGAATCACATCTAGTCTGGATGCAAGCTGACACACGACGTGGCATAGAGAGATAAACTACCTCATGATTTATGCGAAATTTCTTGTCGAATTTGCTTCAATTGCCGGGCTACTTAAACAATCTTATCTGGTAGATGCAGTCGCCTTCCCATCATATCTCAGACATGTTCGATTAGAGACAGACCTCGCTGGCCAAAAAAAGTGTTTGACAAGCAGTAAGACAATTCATAGCAACACGTGCCATATGTGGCCTGGCATTATCTTGCTGAAAAATAAAGCTAGGGTACTGCAAAAGGAGCTGTATCAAAATAAGTCTCTATCATATCTCAGGATGTCGACGACGTACAACTATGCTGTAAGTGTGCCTCTAATGACGACCAAAGGGGTTCGGCTATCATGGGAAATGGCACCTCAGAACCTAACTCCAAGTTAAGGGCCTGACGGCGTGCAATAGTGAAAGCAAGAACGGCACGCTGTCCTGGGCGTCTCCAGGCACGTCTTCGATGATCGTCAGGACACAGTTGGTAGCGGGATTCGTCGCTAAACGCTATACATCCCCAGTCAGCATCATTCTAACATGATAGAGCCAAACACCACTGTAATTGGGTCGACAGAGCGCAGGCGTAAGTGGCAGATGACTTAGCGGTCAGTACGAGCGTAGATATCGCTCTATCAGCCGTCTGTGATTAGTCATGGTGGACACTCGTGTGCGGTGTCGCACGTCTGATGATTGATAACTATGAATCAGTCGGAGTGACCGATAATCTGACAATCACTCTGTCCTTCCGATCTTCTATGGCCTTAGTTCGACCGCTACAATCTTGACACTGAAATCTTCTATTTCCCACATTCTTTCCAACAACTTCTAGTCACCGCATCGCTTCGACCCATAGGACGAGAGATTCTCCGATTTACCCAACCTGCCTCTTTCAATCGAATGATGCGACCCCTTTCTAACTCTGATAGTTGCTCGTAATGAATTCAATTTCTGCGGCAAGGCAATTTTTCAGTTTTTTAAAGGTATCTTAAATCGCCATGCAACAGAAAATTTGACGACCAGATTGAGAATCGCTTCTTACATACAGCTGCTGAGTGCGCAGTTCCGATGTGCTATAGCTCCCGCTATTCCTTCATTGGACACCAAATTTTAATAATTTGTTTGTTCTGTCCAAATGTCTTTGTATAATCGGGAACCAAATGTCTTTGTATAATCATTTCAATCGGGTAACTCCTCTTAGGTGCGTGTTTTTTTTCTTTTTTGTTATAGAGTCTATTTCTTTTAACAATCACATCGAAAATAATTAAACTAGGGTATGCACAATTTATTTAATATTTGCAGGAATTGAAGACTAAAATCAATATGTTATAATTCTATAATGATTTCGTAAGTTTTATAAGCAATGGTTTAATATCTGGTTCATGTAATACTTTTATTATTAAGAATCGAAACACGACTGTTTTTGTACATTTTTTTTCTCTATACAAATATTAGTTCCTCTAATATCGTAACTCTGATGTGAAAATGATTGTGATTTATAGTTTAACATACAATACTGTTAATGAGAACATTTCGACGAATCATATGCTAATAAAATCTTCCTGACACTTGCCCTTTCAATGGTTATGAACGAGCCCCCTCGTCAACCGAATAACGTGCCATAATGGACACAGGCGAGTTCAGCTCGTCCGAAATTTTTCGACACAACTCGGGCAGTAAAACGTTTCCCCATTGGACGCTGACGAGCTGAGTTCGTGCACGTAAATTATCCTTCGATATACGTGAAACAAACTATATTTACTGGCAAAATTTAATTAATTTCATTGCGAACAGATTGCGGTTTGGGTACCGTAAAACTTTTTATATAACAAGTAAAAATGTTGCCTATGTAGTTGTTAATCTAGTTATTTTTCTTCTGTAATTTGGAATGACTTTGTTACAGAAAAATGGCGCATTAATTGCAGACACTGTAATGTTCCATTTTGTGCATTTCTGTGTTTTAAGGTGTATCACACAGAGAGAAAATATTAGACAAGTTAACAAATTAAAATAGCTTATAAAGCTTATATATTTATTATATTTACTAATACTTATTATATTATTTACTTATATTTATTATATTCATTACTAATATTTATTATATTATTCACTTATATTTATTATATTCATTACTAATATTTATTATATTATTCACTTATATTTATTATATTCATCACTAATATTTATTATATTATTTACTAATATTTATAGCATTTAATGTTTTTTGAGTTGTTCAAATGTGCGAGTTACAATTGTTGCTAATATTACTTTAATATATCGTAAATAATTGCTAAAAAATTCCATATTTCAGAAACTAATATTTGTAATATTTATAATTAACTGAGCTGTTTAAAAGTGTAATTTACTATTGGTGTAAGTATTACATTAATATTCCGCAAATAATTGCTTAAAAACTCAATATTTTAGAAACGAATATTTGCTATATGTATCATTCACTAAACTGTTTAAAATTGCAAGTTACGATTGGTATAAGTATTGCATTAATATACCGCTAATAGTTCTTTAAAAACTATCTTTTAAAAGCGACTGAGTTATTCTTAACACCGTCAGAAGAGTGACATTTTCGAAGACTACAAGGGAGAAAAAGGGTGCCACTTTCAGCGAATGTGTCATAGGAGTGAGAAAACTGCTGGTTCGCCTAACCGTCAAAGGGCTAAAGGCCAACAAGTTTGCTAGAGACTTTTATGAAGATAAACATTCAGAATTTTTGTAATTAAATTTTAATTTTAATCTACGACTTGACATTAATAATTTATACTTGTCATATCTTCGAATTTAACCGAAAAATTAGTGGTGGCACCTCATCCTCTCTCTATTTCGATGCAACGCGACGCCCTCTATATTCTGATTAACCATCACTCTTCCACTTCCTCTCTTACTGAATGGCAGCAAAAAAAGTGCTCTCTTTCTGCTTTATTACTAAAATAATGTGAACTGTAAACTACTTCTACAGTCTATTTTTCATTCAATTGAACTATCGAAGATATATTTAAAATACTGGCATACTTTCTTTTGGATTAATTTAATCCCCTCAATAAAATGGCCCGTCCATCTCCTGAGACATGTCGATCACATATTTAAATCGACGACGCGGCTAGTTTAAAATGAAGTTCCAGAATTCCGAAAATTTCATAAAGGACAAAATTGAATTAAATAATAAGTTAACTTCAATAAATGATCTTTCAAAAGGTCTGGAAATTTTAAAAATTACGCGTCTCGTGCCCTACCTGATGATGTGAATATTAAAGAAAGCATGGATCTAACTATTGATTTAGAAGAAGAATCGCAAGAATTGAAGGTAAGGTTTTTAGTAATTCTATCTAAATTTGAAGATGAAACACAAACTGTTAATACGTTACCAAACGACAATATTAAATTACCGAATTTACCTTTGCCAAATTTTAGCGGTAAACTCCAGGAATTTCAATTCTTTAAACCGAATTATATGAATATAATAGGAAATAATTGTACTTTAAATGAATCTCAAAAGCTGTGTTATCTTAAAGAAGCTCTGAGAAACGATAATTCTTTAATTCAGGGTGATCAAGATACTTTTGAATCACCTATGAAAGCTTTAGAATCTCGATATGAAAGCAAGATAGCTTTGGCAGATATTCATATTGCGAAAATACTTTCTATTTCAAAATTTCAGAATTAAAGTCCTGCCCAAATCAAACTGTTAACGGACACTGTTCGAAGTCATCTAAGCTCTCTGAAAAATTTTAATATAATGTCTAATTCACTTTCCGTTGCTATCATACTCCATATATTAATTAATAAGGTTGATAGAGAATCTCAAAAACTATTTCAACTAAGCTTAACATTAATAGATGTACCTAGCTCACAAAGCTTCCTTTAGTGTTTGAGAAAACAAATGCGTTCAATTAGAATCGGTTAAGAAGAACGATTTCAACTGAAGAAATGCGTACAAACGCCTAGATCAGCTTTAGAAACGATTAAACCATGATCCCAAATTAAATGTTCTTTATATTCAATTTATTATATCTTGCTTTAGGTCATATAGAAGATGTCTTAAATATTGACAAAATTATATCTCATGATGGATTCTTTCTCCCGCATCATGATGTACTTAGATCCGGAAATCGTGCTCCTACCTTAAGAGTAGCGTTCAACGGGTCCCAAAAAACTGATGTAAAAGTTTCGCTGAATGATGTTCTCAGTAAGGGTAGTGTTTCATTATGCTTCGTGCTCGAAAACATGCTCATTTCTTCAGCTGGGACATCTGCCAGATATCTTAGACAGATTGAGTTGAATCCCGAAGAAAGGCTTTTTCAAAAAATACTCTGAGAACAGGGTCAGGAACAGATTACAAAATTCTTCTTGGTCATTCACTGAAAAATACCCTATTGTACCACCTAGTAACCCGTAATATGTGCGGAGTGGGGGGTGGTGTCTCGAAATATGTACTACCCAGTAAACATGCGGTAACTTTAATGATCATAAAATATATTCATAATAAATACCTACATGTTGGTTCTAATAACTTGTATCATATTTGTTGTAAATATTGGCCTCTTAATGGCAGAAATCGAACACGTAAACTTGTTCATAATTGTATTACATGCTTTAAAAACATGTAGTGTTAAATCAAATTGAGGGTAATTTGCCCAAAGAAAGAGTTACTCCCCTTTTTCCCTTTAAGAACTGTGGCGTGGACTTCTGTGGACCTTTTATGGTCAAATTTAAAAATCAGCGCAAGGGAGTTCTCAATAAAATATACATTTGTATTTTTGTATGTGTGGCTACCAAAGACATCCATTTGAACTATGTGTCCGACGTTACTTAGAAGGCTTTCATTTCCTGCTTAAAAAGGTTTTACGGGAGACGAGGTAAAAGTTCTAATACGTTTTAAGATAATGGAAAAACCTTTGTAGGTGCAAATATTGAATTGAAAAAGATGCATGATTTACTTAAATCTCCTGATGATTTATATCCTAATTATTTTAATGACGAACATATTTAATGGCATTTTATACCTTCTAGGTCTCCTAATTTCGGTGGATTGTGGGAGTCGGGAGAGAAATCCTTCAAATATCATTTAAAGCGCATAGCTGGAAATTCAAATTTAACTCTCGAAGAATTTTTCACGTTACATGCTAAAATAGAAGCCGTTTTGAATTCACGACCCCTAACCTCACTTTCATTAGAATTTGATAATTTTGAGACTTTGTCCCCTGGCCACTTTCTTATTGGTAGGTTTATTACTGCCATCCTCAAAACGCAACTTATAAATGTTAAAGACAATTCATTGTCAGGATGGCAGAGAATTAATTGGTTATGCCAACTGATATAGAAAATTTGGAAAAATCCTACATCAGTTGCAAGAGAATCTAAATAATAATCTAAATAATTTGCAAGAGAGAAGCAAATGGAGGTTTGCGAAAGATGACGTTGATATAGGTACTTTAGTATTGATAAAAACTGACTCTCTTCCAGGTACAAAATGGCTCACAGGAAGAATCGTAAATGTTTTTAAAGGAAAAGATAATAAAATAAACGTTGTAAATTTTAAACTTTCAGATGGAAAAAGAATTAAAAGAAATGTTAAGAGATATTTCAATTTTACCTGTTGATTGAAAATTTACTCATTTCACATGTTCATTTTATAGAGTATGTGTTAATTTTTTTTCTTTAAATCTACTATTTCATGTATTAATATCTTAATTGAATTCATTATGTACTTTCTGAATTTTAATTTTGTATTTATGTGTATTGAAATTTGTGTTTCAATGGGGGCAGGAATGGTGGAGCCTCAATCCTTCCCTATTTCGATGTACCGCGGCGCCCTCTATATTCTGTTTTAACTATCACTCTTCCACTTCCTGTCATACCGAAAGGCAGCACACTAAGTGTTCTTTTTTTCTGCTTTATTACTAAAATAAAGTGAACTGTAAACTATTTCTATAGTCTGTTTTTTCGCTCAATTGAACCATCAACGAAATATTTAAAAATACTGTTATACTGCCTTTTGGATTAACTTACCATCCCCTCTAATTTGGTTTAAAAGAAAGATCGCTTACTCAAAGCTGGAGTTGTTTCCATTGAATCGTGGGTTTGAGTCTGGATGCTACCGAAGATTAAATGCGCAACGAGGCTGGATCATGCTGAATCTGTGTCGGCTGAATGTCACATCGCAGGGCTGTTGGGAAATTTACAGGAGTTTAATGCCTGCTTAGGTGTTATCCTCGTTACTTGACCGAGGCTCAAAACTAGGAGGGTCTTCACCGATAGCTGTTGTGCGACATTAATTAACAAACAATCATTTAATCAAATTAAATGTATTGGATTATTTTTCTCCCATTATTCTGCTTCAAAATAACAGACTATTAATTTCGTATTAATTATGAACTAATAATTTTAATAGAGTTAAGATGTGTTTTGTTTTTTTGCTTATATTTTGATATTTTGAGAGTTGTGCTTCCTTCTCATTCTATTCGCTTTTTCTATCGATGACCTGCTGTAAAGGTCTCGTTTCAAAACTGCAATGCTTTCGTTTTTACTTAAGTGAGTTACTTGAAAATTTGATCGGAGAACATAAATTAATTTGATACATTGCAGTTATCAAAACTAGGATTGTAAAATCGAAGACTTATTTCCGACTATGGGATATATTTAATAGTATTTAATTATGTTAAACATTTCCATAATTTAACATATGTTATATGTGGGAAATGAATTCTCGTGAAATAGAAATTATAAACATTTGTATATGTTAAGTTGAGTTTTTTAGCAGCCTATAGAAACTCATTTATCCGGATTATATAAATTATAATAGTAACACGTAATCAATTGATTGTTAAAATACAATCAAAATTTTAGAATGTAAAATAATATTTTTATTCGTCACATTGTGATTATCTGAAAGTCAAATTAAACGAAAAAATTAATTCAAATTAAAATACATAAGATTTAAAAAAAATCCTAATAAATTCTCTAAATTTACGAATTAATCTCTAGTTCTCTTTCAGAAAAATAAAGTATGGTTGCTCTATATAATGTAATTTTATGAATACGTGTTGCGTTATATTATATACTTATAAAAATAATTTAAATTAAAGAATTTTTTTAATTCATAATTTAATAATTTATGTAATGAAACAAAAGATTTTATAATGGTTATAGTAGTATAAAAACCACCAATGAAATAGAATAATAAATAAGGAACATAACACTAAAACAACAATTAAATCTTTATTAAATGTTTCATGATGGTTCAAAATAATACTAGTTCCCATCGATAATTATGTCAGCAACTGTATGTCTTAATCTTGCTCTGTAATATATTTCCTTATGATATATCCAGCTGTAAGAATTGTCAAAAACAAGAGAATCTGAAAAATTGTTTTCATTTCACATAAGTAAGATTTCACTTAATCACATGCCCTCCCATTAATATCAATTAATAGGAGGGAAGAAGATAGTGAATGTACATACAAAAAATATTCATATTGAGAAAATAATATATAAGGGAATAGAAAAAAAAATTTATTATTAAATATATTTCAATTTGCATTTCAGGATTTGAGTTTCGTTAAAAATATGCTATAAAAGAACTGCAATTTTAAATACATTACATAACACATGGATCAATAAGTTCCGAGACTAACCTAGAGATGGCGCTCGTAGTAAACCAGTAACCAGGTCTTTCTAGAGTACTAACCTTTGCTTGAAACGCGTCAAATTTTTAAGTCGATCGGACCAGAAACAGCTGAGTTATCGAGGTTGGAGTAAAGTCGTTTTGTAATTTGTTTAAAAAATGGAAAAAAACGAGTTTCGTGTTCTGATAAAACATTGTTTTTTAATGGGTAAAAACACCGTGCAAGCGAAACAATGGATTGAAAAATGTTACCCGGACTCTTGTCCATCAAAAGCAACGATTTGTCGGTGGTTTGCCGAGTTTAAACGTGGTCGTACCGACACAAATGACGCGGAACGCTCGGGTAGACCTGTGGAAGCCGTTACACCGGAAAATGTGAGTGAAGTGACAAAAATTATAATGAAAGATCGTAAAGTGAAGCTCCGTGAGATTGCTGAGATGACACAGATATCATATGGAAGTGTATATACTATCCTTCATGAAAAATTGAGCATGAAAAAGGTTTTTCCAAGTGGGTGCCGCGATTGCTTTCGATGGAACAAAAACAGCAACGAGTCGATGATTCAGAAAGCTGTTTATCGCTATTTACTCTCAACAAAAAAGATTTCTTGCGTCGTTACGTGACCATGGACGAAACATGGATACATCACTACACTCCAGAGTCGAAGCGGCAGTCATCTGAAGCTGGCGAAAGCCGTCCGAAGCGTCCGAAAACGCAGCAGTCAGCTGGCAAAGTCATGGCGTCAGTTTTTTGGGATACGCATGGCGTGATTTTCATTGACTACCTCTAAAAAGGTAAATCGATCAACAGTGATTATTATATTGACTTGCTGGTTTGTTAGAAGGAGGAAATCGTAAAAAAATGACCGCACAGTCTCGGGACTTATTGATCCATGTGTTACTTTTCCCCTTTCAAACTGGAACTTTATCTTTTTAAGCTGTGTTTTTAAAAATAATACATATGCATTGTTTTACATTGATGAAAGTATTACATTAATAAATTATTACTCAAACTTGTTAATTTTATAAGAACTCAACTTAAAGAATATTACATTTCTGTTAAATGAGAAATTTTCTCAAAAGTTATTTCTTTCCAGACTCAGATAGATTAATCATTTATTTGAAAATTGGAGTTTACCAAGAACATAGAATTTTCCCTCTTTAGAGGACTTCTCATAATAGTCAAGGTGATATTGTTCATAATGTCCAGACAGGCTTTAGTCTTGATGGTCCTTTGTTTAGGAACAAAATAGAGCGTATTGCAAATTTTGAAAACAAATCTAAAGTATATTATAAATCCATTCCATTTTTTAACATGAGAAGCGACAGAGTAAGTTAAAAAGTGTTCCATTTCGAACCCAGATCCTACAACTGGGTTTCCAAATGGTGCATCTCGATTCGTCACTCTATAATATGTGATACCAAGTCTCCAGGGTCAATGACGTTTTTACAACTTAAGCAATATTTGGGAACTAGTAGCGGTAATGTTTGGATCATAATAAGCAACTCTATCGTGAAAGCCAGCTATTCAATGATCGCGATGAAATATCATTTGGCTGAAGTAGCATCTGGATACATCTTTAAATTCCTAACGAAGTTATTCGACACTGCCCATACAAATGGCTTTCATAACTGTCTTTAATGATCTACGGTCCCTGACTGAAGGACGGAACGTTCTGTATACCAGATTATGGTTGCACCTGCATATTTTCTCTTCACGATAACGTTATATATAGTCGAAAGGAACACTCATAACCCATTCGCAGAAATCTCACGAACAGGCTTTCTACAAAGGTGATAACCAATCCCTTAGTAAAAGTTTTTCTTTCACTATATATTTCTAGTATGTGTTCGTGTTC
>BMAW01028504.1:96210-112763 GCA_019974015.1 Nephila pilipes | reverse complement strand
CATATATGCAACGCTTTTTAAAACCATAACAATTATAATTATATACTTTAAGCAAAAATATGTATTTTACGGTTTTAATAGTGTGTTATCATATCCATTTGCGCAATGTTATTATATTATTGAAAATTATAAATGTAATGGATTAGTATGAAATATTTAATTTCGTTACACGGATTTATATATTTCATTATACATATGAATTTTTCTAGGATAAGCATAATTATTCAAAATGTTTCTTTTTTAAATATCTATTATATATATGTTGTTTTTATTAGGAAAATAATTTAGTAAATTAGTAAAAAATGAATAATCAATTTATTCATTAATTTACACAAATGTATATTAAGGAGTTTTTGAATTAAATTTAAATCAATCAATAAATTTTGGATTTTTTGTCTTATATAAAATCAAACAATACCACCGATAATAAAAATCAAATAATTTTCCTGGATTTTGAGGAAATGCTTGATGTGAACTTTATCAGACCATCGTTAAAATCAATGTCATACACTAAGCATGTAATGGAATAGAAATAATAATTAAATACTTAAAAAATTTTAAAACTACAGTTATAATTATAGTAATATTAATAACTAAAGCTATTGTGAAATAAATTTTTCGGACGTTATTTTCTCTTGCATTCGCTAAGGAATTAGCCAAACCAAGAAAGAATGGCTTATGATCCCGAAAAACGATTATTAAATAACCAATTATTTTTATCGAGTTCAAATAACTAATTATAAATGCTTCAGGAAAGACTCACAACTGCCTAAAATTTGTAATATTTCTTTCACATAAGTGGATTTCTCTCAAATGGCTTTTCTGTTCTCTTGGGTAAGCTTATTAATTAAAATGTTTGGAAGTTCCCCCCTGCCTTTACCGACTACGCGCAATATTCAATACTTAAAACAGTGTTATTAATTGACATTCATCTATTATGTCTCTGCAAACAAGCACATGCGCGAATAGAATAAAAAACCCGAGGAGAAAAAAAGAGTATTTCGATAACTGATTGCTCAAATCTTTATGGTTGTCTTAATGATTGTTTTGTTCTTTCTGGATAGAACATGAATTTATACGATTGTTATACAATATTGAAAAACAATTGTGACATGTTTCAAAACTCTAAAAATGAAACAAAATTCATAACATTTCAGAGAGCTGAGATAAAAAAAAAAACTTTATGAATAATCACATAATAATTCTATTGGATAAGAAATGTTTATTAATTAAAATGTGTGGAAGTTCCCCCCTGCCTTTACCGACTACGCGCAATATTCAATACTTAAAACAGTGTTATTAATTGACATTCATCTATTATGTCTCTGCAAACAAGCACATGCGCGAATAGAATAAAAAACCCGAGGAGAAAAAAAGAGTATTTCGATAACTGATTTCTCAAATCTTTATGGCTGTCTTAATGATTGTTTTGTTCTTTCTAGATTGAACATGAATTTATACGATTGTTATACAATATAGAAAAACGATAGTGATGTATTTAAAAATCCTAAAAATGTCACAAAAATTATAGCATTTCGTAGAGCTGATATTAAAGTATTATGAATAATCACTACGCTAAAGAGTTTCGAGATCAAAATGACAGCTCTAGGCGTTCTAATGTTAATGGTAAGGAAAAAAATGTAAAATGCTATTGTCATAGAGTTATAAAAATAATAATAAAAACGAACAGGCTTTTCTTGTTTAAAAAAACTATGATGCATCAGTTTCCATGTTAGACCAAAGAAACAAACATCAGAGATTTATACTTACAAAAGTTTTGCAGAGAGGATTGCCATCCGGATCAGTTTTGTTTCCTCCAAGAAATTTAGGTAATTCACCAGCATCGATTAATTCAAGAAGAGCCTCCTTCCAGCCCTCTTATATAAATATAACAAATTAAAAGGATCAATGAGTACAATAGAATCTTAAATTTCTAAGATATTGATCCATATTATTATAATTTTCGAATAACTTTTAAGTATAATTACTATGGAATTCTCTTACACATTGAACTCTAGTAAAACATCATGATCAACAATAAACGCTGCAGAAATTCTATTCCATCCAAACGAATTCTCATGAGAAAAATTTAACACCATTTTTCTTAATACAATAATGTTTATCTATAAATATCTCGCAATTCTTAACAATGGCTGAAGTGTCAAAGTTCGATTGAATGGACAGATTTCACATTTCCCGTTTATATTATTGTCCTTAATTAATAATGATTTCAACCAAAAGGAATACCTATAATCTAGCAAGTGTTGAAAATTCTGTAATCTTTACATTAGTATTTTAAAATATAAAATAATATAAAGATAAAATGTTTGCGTACTAATAAATTTCTTTTGCATCTTTTAGATAACATTAAAGTGAATTTTAGACAATTAGATACAAGTGTAAATTACTCGAATTTTCCATTTTTCTCTGAGTGGATTTAATTAAATATATCTTATATTAAAGAAATTTAAATAAATTTCTTTAAAGGGAATATATTTTTTTATTAACACTGCCTTGACGAAATTAAGAACTAATTATGTTTCTTATTTTTTTATTACTTAGCAGTTTTAAGATATTCCTCTGTTATTACAGCGAGTTTATCGTTTTTCATTAGCCTATCTATGGATTTCATTCAGTACTCAAATTTACTGTAGTAGAATCTAAAGAAATTTATTCTCTTCCCCTTTTAACAACAACAAATAAGTAGATATATGTCCTCTAGTCATATATGTCTTTTTTTTCAAATCAATAAAACAGTTAACAAAAGTTTGGTGATTACATATAAATACCATATTTTAAAAACCAATTCCTCAGCTAAATTATGTTGACGGAAAGTTTCTAAGACGTGATTAGCTAATAAAAAAACCTCTGTATTATAAATTGGAGATCTATGATTGAGTGAATAAGTTTAATTAGGTTTCCTAGATATCCTCATAGCAGCAAATTTGCAGATAAAAAAAAGGATTCGAAACACTAACAGCAGCTCAGAGTATTCTTTCTCGTTGTTGTATGACATCAGCCAATCTACCAAACGGTTAGCTAATTTATAGTGGCTGAATGTTAAAATAAAGATTATTAATTTTTGGTAATAGTTTTAGTAAATTTTATTTAATTCTTCTGAAATAAAAATGTTTTCATCCCTTTTCCTTTACAGTATACGAGTGAGAATTTTTAATATTACGAGAAGAATCGCTGATGTGATTAAAAATAATTAAAACAAAATAAGACAAACAAAATATTGCTTTAAATTGCTGCCTACTTTTGATATTTATTTTTATCAAACATTATTTCACCGCAATTTAACTAAGAGAAGTTATTAAAAAAGTAATATTATTTTTACAATTTGTGATTTTTTTAACCAGAATTTCCTTAAAAAAAGAACTTAACAATTACTAAAAATAATTTAAATATAGTTTCTTTTATTAAAAGAATTTATATATATATATATATATATATATATATATATATATATATATATTCAATTGTTCCTAAATATCCTATCATAGATATTCTTAAGATTTATTGAAAATTAAAATATCTCAATTAAACGCCATAATCTATAAATCTAACTTCAAATCATTTTGTACAAAAAACATATTTAATCATTTTGATAAATTAGTGTCAGTATCGCTTTGAAAAATATATGTCTTAATCTGCTTAAATATACCATTAAATAAGCTCACAGGACTTATAATAAGTAATTCTATAAAATATTATATTAATGCATTCGTTTTTACGAAATCATGTTTTCTTTTTTTTTTCTTTTTGGAAAATATACACATAAAAATTTATTCTTCAGAAATTCTATTTATCTTATAAAAATTTGAATTTCATGGATCAAATCTTTATTTAATTTTTATGTTTTTATATAAGAAATCCAAATCTTTGCAGTTGGAAACAAGCCCATTACTAGAAACTTGAAATTCTAAGTTTTCATAAGCAACTGCAAGCAAAAAAATAAAGTGTTTTATTAACTGAAATCTACCTTACGAAAGTGATATTCATCAGTTCATTTATACGTATAATACAATCTATAACTCACATCGAAAATTTCCTTATTATTATTACAGAATAAAAGTCAGCAGCACGGGTGTGTGTAAATATTATTATGCCGAAACCCACCACTTTTTTAACTAGTAACTGATTCAAACCAGCTTGAAAAAATTATTAGTTATTTAATCATGAGGTTACGTTATTAATGAAAATTGTTCTAAAGGATTTGGGTCATCATTATCTGCACCAAGTGTGCCAAAAACGAGCATTTTTGGTTTATTCGGACAAGGAACACAAGCCAAGGCTCTGTGGAAACTGTTGAAAATCTGGAATTTTCTTGAACATTAGAATTACAAGCATTTATAAAAAAACATTTATAAAGAAGGTTACCAAAGCTGTAAATAAGATATATAGAACTATAAGTGAAATTAAAGAAATTTAAATCCAGTTCAGAGGAGGATTCAAGATTTGAGACAAAATTCCTTTAAAATTGAGAAAATTATAAGAAATCAAGTTTCTGGATTGGAAGATTTGGAAAATTGTGAAATACACCTTGAACATTTGAAGGTAAGAGTTAAAAAGTTGATTTATTCTAATAAAGAATCAGTGACCGTGACTGTAGTTGAAATATACAAATAAGAAAACGGAACTTTGTTGGAATAATATTTTTGTTCCAACAAAAATTTTATTTAAAAGTTTCAGCATTTCGGGAAAATATAAACATTTTAGTAACTTCAAAGCACAATTTCATTATTTTTTACGAATTTTGAAAAATATTAAAGTATGAACAAAAAGATTTATTTGATGCATTTTTTCTAAAAATCATGATTTAGAAATTAGATAAGGAATATTGGATTAAATTTGAAATGAGTCCAAAAGCAAGAAATAATTCCCTCATTTATCGAGCGTGTAACATTTTTAGAGTAACGGGAAACAATTCTCTTATCCATGCATAGAAATTGTTCAATTGAATCATAAACATTAATGAGAACATCTAATTTTTTTCAAAATCAAAACTCAAACAAAAATATCGAAAACAAGATATACACAGTGAGATCTTTAATGATTAACGCTCACCTCTAGAGGGCATCTTGTAAGGGGCGAATGAAAGATGTCACCCCCCCGCTTAAGTGTTAATGTGCAAGAGAGCGATTTGACACTAGAGAGTAAGGATAGCGGAGTGATTTGATGTGCTAAAAGTAAACTGCTTTGATAACCATGCTAACGCTAAGGGGTTTTAAGGAATAAAAGTAACTATTCTTTTTAGTTAAAAAGTTGTAAATATCTTCTTGCCAGGAGATTAAAGGTATAAATTATACATAAGTTAAATAAAAGAAAGATAAGTTAAGAAGGAAAAGTGAAGTTAATAGTATGTTAAAATCCAGTGTTGTTATTAAAGGCTTATAAGAAAAGTGAAAATATATTTCTACGATTGGAAGTAGAAGACAAAATGTATACTAATTAATAAGGTAAAAAATGTTCAAAAGCAAAATTAATTTGAGAAACTAAGGAATGAAAAATGAAGAAAAAGAACTACTGAGAAACTTGAAAAACAAAGAGGACGAAGGTGACAAGAGCAACAAATAATGCAAGAAGGAAAGAGAACAGTGGGGGTGCTTTTCAAAGATAATTCCATACCAAATACAATACACAAAGAAAAGAGAAAATTTTGCAATAAATAATTACGCGGAGGGAACAAGTGAACAAAAAGATTAGACAAGGAATGAAGGAAAATATATGAATCAAACCAATTAGGAACTTTACCACAAGGAAAAAAAACGCAATATATATTAGTTTATTTTCAAATTCAGAGAGATCATTTTGAGGAGGACATCTAAGATCAAGGGTCAAACTTATCTTATCATTGGTCTCAAAAATACCTGTGGTTATCCAATGACGGACATACTAAGAGTTTATAACATCCTTGGGTTTGATAATAAAGTGATTGAGATTACAGCTGGAAAATAGACCTTTAAGTAGGTGGCCAGATGAAGTGAGTCAGCAATTTAGATGTGTGTGTGTGTGTGTGTGTTTCTTACTTCAGATAGTTAAAATTTATTTCAACCCCCTCCCCCTATGGTCAACAAAACTGTTTCATTATGAGGTTAACACACGTGAAACAACTGTTTGTGAAAATACTGATTGAAGAGAACTTGGTGAGGAAACAAAGAAGAAAAGGGTGAACCTAAGAACACAAGGAAAAAAATTATCTACGCAATGACCTTACAGGCGAAATGCACTAAAAATAGACAGTGAATTCTAAAGAATGGTAGTTACGGATCGAATTAGTGCTGGAAGAAAAAGAAACTACTGAGCAAATTCCATTTAATTATATTTAACCAGAACAGGATAAGAAAAAAATACTATGATCAATATACTAGGACTTTTTTTTTATTATTTTCGTGCGATTCATAATAGGGTTTTTTGATTTTGTGTAATTTAATTAATTTAGCATTAATTAAATTACACATAATCAAACCCTGCATTAATTTAGCAGTTTTTACCTGAATTTCAACGTTTGTTACAGAGTATTGAATTATTAATTTAAGAGTAATATTGATTTGTTTTTCTAAGGGTTACTGATAGGATTTTTTTTCAAGCCTGAAAATTTTAAAGAATTATGTGGTTAATTTCTATTTTAAGAATAATTAATAAGAATAATTATATTAAAATTTGTTTTAAATTGTTATTTCTTATGGAACATTTGAAACAAGAAATAATTTATTTTGTAAGGGCTTAGTAAGATTCTTCAAATTGTTTAAAAATTAAGATTTTTATAAAAGATTTTATTTTGTTTTGTTTTTCTGTGGGATCCATTTTGAGATTCTAAAGTGTAAAAGAGAGTTAGTATTTTCCATACATGTAAGAATTAATAATTTTAAGAGTTTGAAAAAATTTAATACTTGGCAATGAATGATAACATTTATTTGAAGTTAATGAATTTGATATTTTGAAGCATGATAATTATAGCTTTAAAGGATATGAATTTAATATTTTGAAGAAAAAAAAAAGATTTCGATAATTGAAATTAGAATATTTTAAAGGATTTAAATAATGATATTTGATTTTTTTTATTTGAGTATGATAATTATTTATTTTACTGGCATGAAATTGATGTTTTTCAATGTAATAATTAATATTTTGAAGTGTGTTAAGATTTTTATGAGCAATTCAGTTATGCAAGTTTATAACGTTATAGGTCAATCTATTATTCAGCTTTTTTTGATACATATATGATGTATTTTGTTGAGTGTAATTATTTTGTGTTAATCTGAAATTTGAAGAATCGAGTGAGTTTGAAATGTCAGGAGGGCGTCTTTTAGAGGGCGTGTTTAAGATGTCCCTCACCCCCCCCTCCCTTATGTCAGCGTGTATAAGCCAGCAAGTTGATAATCGAGAGTAAGGATCTCAAGGTTATTGATGTAGCTAAAAGTAAATAGCGCAGACTAAGCTAACGCGAAAGGATTTAAATGAATAAAATAAACTATTGTTGTTAAAGAGTTGGAAGTATATTCTTATCTGAGGATTAATGTCAAAAATGGAGGCGTAAGCTAAATTAAGAAGAGTAGATAAAGTTAAGTAAACGTTAAGTGAAAAGTAGATAACAATCAAAAGTGTTATGATTAATATTTGATTACTAAGAAATGTGAAAGTGTGTTAATATATTCAGAAATTGAAAAAGAAGAGTTTATTATTAAAAATGTAGCAACCACTTGTTATGAAAATATTCCACACCCAATACTCCGATATAAAAATTTCCTAGATTTATAACTCCCGATAAAACACAATATCTTATCAGATTGTATAAATGATGCGAATTATGTTAACGAAAAAACTATGAAAAGTGGTAATGTTATTTAACTTATGTATGAACGTGGGATTTGAAACATAAAAAATTTATTTGTTGCAGACTAACTAGCGAGGCACGAACGGCATCTACCCCAGTAGATAAAAAAAAGTATTACTTCCTTCCTATTAGAACTCTGAAGAAACAAAATGAATTGAATACGCATCGGATGTAATAAATTATTCCTATCTGTAATACAGTCATAAGTAACGTAGTTTTTCTAAACAAAAATAATATTTTATTTGGTAATGGGAATTTTTTCTAATGCAAAACACAGAAGAAAGAATACTACAGGATTTAGGGATTTTTGATTACGCCTCAAATATTAACATAATAAAATCTAGAAATGTGTGAATGGCTCGGTATTATAAAATATACATACTTTTGTTTGTAGACTATATTCAATGAAACAAAACTTATAAGGAAAAATAAATACTTTCTTTTCTTGTAAAATTGATAATTTTAAGGAACACTTAGAAACTTTGGAGACTGAAAAGAATACCGGATTGACACAAAATTTTACTTTAGATGCTACAGAAATAAAAATTCTTGAATTTTTAGAATTATATTATCCCTAATCTTTGTAGTTCCAGAGATACATGCTTTATTAATGGAGATATTTTGTAAATAAAATTATAATAATAACGATATATAATGAAAGATTATTTATATTCAAAGTAAATAAGGATATACTATTCAGAGTAGCACCATAATGTCTTTTACAAGTAATTGATCCAAACAAACTGGAAAAATGATTAATTGCTTGATTGTCACGTAACTTTCTAATGAAAACAGTTCGTGGTTATCTACACCTAGAGTTTCAGGAAGTGATGTGGATAATATAATCCTTCTAGGCAACATTAACTTATTATTTTAGCTCGGATTTCTGTTCTCTCAGGCTCCAATTTCACGACACAGAACTCGTTGCGCTCATTCTGTTTTATTCTTCTTTTAATTCGTGTTCTGCAGAACCACATTCGACCTGAACTCATCGTGGCATCATATTTATTCCTTTGGTTAGGTAGGTGCTAATTCTTTAATTAACCGAATGTCGCCATTAGAATAAAATCGAAATATGTAATCATAACGTCACTCGTTTATCATTAAAAAAAATTAATTTTAAATTTGACTCTTATTTTATAAATAGGACATAATTTATGATCTCTCCTTCAAACTAACAGTCCGAAAAGATATCAAATTGAATAAACAGTAATTATAACATTTATTCATATGAAGAAGGATAAGCAATTACAATTACAAAATTAATTTTCTTTTTTACCTTAAACGGATAACTTTTATCTTAAAATCAAATTATATATGATCATTTGATTATCATTATATATGATCATTAAATAAAACCATTCTATTGTTATAAACTAAAGTAAAATGTTCTGAGAGTGATACAACTGACCTATATAATAAGTAAAAAGGTAATAGCATACCTGAGGAGTAGATTTTCGCTTTCTCAAGTACTGAAGCTGCTATAACTGTTTTTAACACAGAAAATGCCATATGAAAGTAAATGGAGACTGAAATAAAATAAAAAAATTCTGAAATAACAATCTCATAGTATAATTATATATTTACGCTTTTCCATTTAGCTTTAAAATTACTACGTGAATTAAATAATAAATTATTCAACGAACTGTATTTTTGGCGAACATCATGAATTATATCTGCATTACGAAATGTTATTACAACACAGGTGTTAAATATAAGCACTTATTTCTTTATTAAATCTTATACTGGTTTATTAAGACACTGTATATCTTTTTGATTCGTAACAGTTGATCGGAATAAATTTACATTTATTTTTTTACTCTCGGAATATGTAAAACAAAATTAAAAAGAGGTATCATGTGTAATTATGATATTAATATTTTAAAATTAACAACAAAAAATATTTTATTATTATTCCATTTTATGGATTATTTTATCGTTCTGACAAATACATTGTAATATCTAGTAAACACAATGTACTTCTCTGATCATCAAAATAATTTGAAAAAGTTTGAATAGCAAAAATTTAAGTAATCTACAACATTTCAATTAGTTTAAATGTACCTCTACTATTTGTTTGGTATGTAAAATAAAATTGTGACATTAAACTTATTTTTCAATTAATTAATGGTGGTTTTTCTAAAGAAACTGATATAACGATAAAACTATTTGTTGTTATCCGATCTTTTTTGACGTAAAATAACCGAAACATATTGAAGATGACTAACAAATGTAGAAATTAGGAAAACTGTTGACTAAAAATAAATTATAAAATCGTTGCATTTTCTTGTGAAGTGTTTTAAAAATTCATTACTTGAAAAATGAATAAGTAGCACATATAGCGTTTAATATGCTGGGTGATTCAAAATTATTCATCTGATTTCGAAGTTCAGTATTTTCAAAAATAAACAAGAGAGAATGATAAGTAAAACATAAATGACAGGAAAATTATGGAAATATTTCACAAGTGTTTTGATTTAATTTGCTTTAGTTACATATAAACAGCCAATTGGATACGTAGATTACTGCCAAACACGATGTTAAAAGTCAGTTATAAATGATATAGAGCAGCAGAAATACGTTGTTTAAGCAAATAAATTTATGGGTAATTGAAGAACATACACTTTGATTCGTACAAACCCCAAATAAGAACTCGTATGGACTTTCAAGTAATTTGATATGGAAATCTTATATCAAGTGACTTAGATGGCCAGCTGTGAGAATCATATCATCTAACCCACTACGACCGATCCAACAGCGAAAAAGCTCCGGGAATGCTTCTTTTCTGAGAAACAGTTTCAAGAAGAACACATAAGGAACGCCTATTTTTGAAAATATAAAAATTCCACAATTTTTCGTTGGGCTCATGTTTCATTCTGTGTCGTTTATTTTTGAAAATATGAAACTTTTAAATCGAAGGAAACTTTTTGAATCACCTTGTATATTCTCTCTATCTGTCAACACACGCTCACGCGTGCATATATATATATATATCTGTGAGTGTGTCTGTACATGCAGAAGCTTTTATGTAAAATAATTATCGAGTTGTAATTTACTTATATTTCAAAAAAAATATCACAAGTAGGAAAATAAACTATATTTCTAATGAAAGGGAATTTTTGAATTTTGCTTACAAACAGTTAAAATTCTCTACATATCCAGTTTTAGATGGATGAAAAGCATCTGAATACTCAAAAATATGTTATGCATATAGTAAAATTCTGCTTAGAGACGTTGGAGAGTGTCTTTGTTGATGTTTGCCCTGAATAAAGGATAGTTTGGGATGAAAATCGTAGACTTGAAACCTTCCTAGCAGTTCATTATGGATTAAAGGATTCACGACTTCCTCGTGAAAGACTTGTTAACTTCTAATGGCTAAATTCAACACAGTCTGAAACTCTATCTTTTAAATAATGTTAAGGCTACACGGTACTCTCTTTCAAAAAATTTTTTTGGAGACAGTAATATTAAAAGTAACTTATGTATTGTTTTCATACTATATTATTAAACTGATTCTGAAAATAAAAAGTCAATTTAACTAGTCCTTATTTTAAAATTTAAAAAAATTTAAAAATTTTGAAGTTTTTTTAAACCCTTATAAAATACACAATTTTTGAAATTTTTTAATTATTTTGAGTGATTTATATTTCATACATTATTGCAAACAAAAGTTAGTATGGATTTAAAAATCTGTTCCCTTGTTGATTTTTAATAATTATTTTTCTAGCTAAACCTGGAAAAAACAGGAAAATTTTTAAAATATTAACTTTAACATTTTTTAAAAAAATAACTAGGGATCCCAGACCTAAATCCATACTAACTTTTATAGAACACATATATCTCAGTATGTATAAAAAATTTCAAGACTCTATCTTGAACAGAAAAAAAGCCTTAGGGATTAGAAAACACTTACATCTTCAAAAATAAAAGTCTGAGAAAAATGCATTTAAAGTTTTTAAAGGCATAAAACAAAAACTAATAATGCTTGCAAAGATCTAAATTTTTAATATATTATTTATCTACTTATATAATATATGAAAACACTACTTTAATTAAATATTATGGCAAATATTTTTATTTATTCAAAATATGTTATTGCAAAATATCGATATAGCATTTGTTACGACGACAGATTATTCAGCTTAAAGTTAACATAATAATTTCACAAAAGTTTTAAAACACAATACACTTATAAAAAATAATAATGATATAAATAAAAGTTTAAAAAAAGTTAAAAACTACCAGGTTTGTACATAGCACCTAACTTTTTCTGAATTTTAAATCGACGCAATTTAGCAAATTTTATTTTTTTCTGCGCAACTTTAAAATTTGCAGATTTCCTTTTCTTTCTGAAATAGGTTCTCCTACAATGAATAAAGTACACTAAATGTTCTGATGACAAACTTGTTACAAATTCAATTAGCATCCTGAAATGTTTTTAGAGCTTTTAATGTTCCAACAATAAATTCAGGTATTGCACTCGACATGGCAATCAACACGACTCCTAGAAGCTGTATTTTCTTTGGAATATTTGTCCCATATCATCGAATGTAATGCTTCATTAGAATTATGTGTCAAACCTCTGACACATGTGCTTAATAATTCAGTTGAAGCTAATCGCTGATAAATAGGCAAGATTTTGGGCAAATATTCTTCGTTGATTGTTATTTTTACCCAATCTTTGTGAATACCTGATTTTTTTCCACGTGCTAATGATAACTGGTAAAAACACCAAGAGTCAAAGAGCAAGATTGTGTCCCGGAAACTAATACTCTCAGATCTTTCCCATAATTTCAAAGCTGCATTTACTTCCATTGCACTAGATGATCCGACATGTGTTGTACTACAAACATTTTGTTGTCCTTTGTACCAAATACGAAATTCAGCACTTTCTTCTCCAAGCTCAAATTTAGTCTGTTCACATTCTCCACGCCGCTTTGACATTACTTCGTAGTCTATCCCAAAGCCAGTCAGCAAGTCGATAACATATCCTATTCCGATATTTGACGTTGACGTATGTTCACTTGTCAACCAGCTTCCATCATATGACATTCCAATACCGACTATATCTTTATCATTCCTTGAGCCCTACGCCTCAATGACATCTTTACGAATATAAAGCAACGGCTGATTTGACCCAACAAGATGTCCAATCTGAACTTTTGGCTCATAATGTCTTTTAAAAGTTTTACTAAACATTATATTTCAATTCATATGCATGCAGAATTTTTCCAACGATGAGTAGCCAAGTCACAAACTTAACATACCTTGCACTAATCTCATATTTACATCAAATGGAACATTAAAAAATTGATGCTTGCTAACATTTGATATTTGATGTAATATAGCATCAATTAATTGTTATGAACATGTTTCACTCTAGGTTTGGTCACAATTAACACATACAACATTCACTTTATATGCAAATCTATTTCTTTGACCATAAATTTTAAAGATGCAATATGACAAATATTGCTTAAATTATCTGTAAACAAACATTCAGTATCCACTATAATGTAATTTGAAACACTTTTATCTAGCACTCGTATTCAAAACATTTTTTCGAAGTTTTGTAGTTATTTAGAATTGTCATTTTGCAGTACTCCATCTCTAGAAATGTTGCTTCTCTCAAGCTATGAAGTTTGTCTGTGGAATTTTCTCAACAGAAGAAACGAATTTAAAAAGCTTTTAAATTATAAAATTATATCAGAATAAATATTATCTTGAGAAATACCTTTTCTATCAATTCCAGCAAGTAACTATAAGCACATCTACACTAAGAAAACAAACATAAATGATTTTAGTGAGGAAAGTTGAAGCAATTACATTCTACTACTAAGCAGTTGATATTATTTAAAAATATCCTTATATTAATTTAAGATTTGGAAAATGTCTTTAAAATGAAACCAAAGTAACCACGCCCCTCAGCTGTCAAAAATAGTGACGACAATGCTCAGAAAACTTCAAATATCTTAAAACTGAATTAGATCTAAAATTTGGGGCCAAGATTCCCAAATGTATGGGCTACAGGAAAATGCAAAAAATTTTTTTTCGATAAATTTGTCATTTTTAGGGTACTGTGTAGCCTTAAACACTGAAGTTTCTTGTGCCTCGTTCATTTACTCAAATGGTGTTTTGAAATGTTAAAACCAAAGCAGAATGTCCGTTGTGTGAGATCCATAATTTCTGCATGCTCGTTGCGCTGAAAAAGTAAGGTAAATTTTGAATGTTCTAAAAAGCCAAACACTTTCAGATGATTTGTCGACATTTTGACTCATATGACGTTGGCTTGGGGACGGAAATATTTATTAATAATAATTTTCCAATTGTGACTACGCTCTTTTTTCTATTGAATATGAGCGTAAAATACAAGGCAATCTTACCACCAAGGTCATCAGACCTCACACAGTTAGATTTTGTTTATTGGGTTATCTCAAAGATAAGGTTTTGCAGAGAAGTCCTGCAAACATCTATGAATTAAAACAAATTATAACTGAAGAGTTAATACCAACAATGTTATGATGTGTGACAAAAAACTTAGTTCGAAGTGTTCATGTTTGCATTCAAAATGGTGATGAACATTTCCAACATTTGCTGTAAGGTAAATTAATGATAATGTAAACAAGTTGATTTAAATTGTGTTTTTTAAACATAAAATTATCACGTGATAAAATAACATTTCTGTTTTACCTTATAAATAAAGTTGTAATAGTCCCATAGTATTGAAAATTATCTTCCATACTTAAACAAGGCTCAAACAAATATACTTCAGTGTTAGAATAGTTAGACCATTCGTCAGAGTTAAGGGTAATAAAGAAAACAAAACCAACGAGTACTCTTTTAAATTGATCACCCTGAAGTTTACTTTACCATTTATAATGAAGCAGCACTTGAGTGTTTCAGGACAGTTATCTTGATAAGTTTTTAAGCTGGAGAGCACGAACTCGATACCTAAAAATGTATCAGAATTGAACATTTATTTGACCTGAAAAAACAGAGAAATTAAATGCTTGTAAGCCGCGAAAACACGGCACTTCAAATACAAGATTTTGATTTATCTTGGTGGAAAATTAAAGAACCCTCTATACAACATGACATCTTAATGATGCGATTGTTTATTAACGTTGCTCTGAGTAGCCACAGGAAGGCAATTGGTGACCAGCCCATTATTTTGAATCAAACTCAAGAGACGAGGATGAGCCTATGCTGCTGTTATTCCTCTCTAAATGTTCTACAGTGTCAACGGAAAGACTTGGCACATTGGCCAGATTTAACGAAAATCAGCCTCATTATACAACGGTTCTTTAATGGTATTAGGACTCAAACCCACAAATCGACTAAAAAAAGAAGAAAACCGGGACTTCACGACCATGACGACTAGGTTTCTGCAGCCACAAGATGATATTCTAGAACTCGGTTTTAAATTAATCCATATGCAGTGATTAAACGTTTTAAAAAAGATTCGAAAAAAACCTTTTGCAACCCGCTGCTAAACAAGAGCTCTTTAGAGCACTAAGTATTTTATCAGAAATGTTTTAATTTTGTAATTACGTCGATACAAATTAGTCCAAAGAATAATGAAATTTAGTAAAGTATGAAATCCATTTTGTTCGAAGATTATTTAGTATGTATTAAAACTTTTGTATTTCTGTTTTTGTTTTCGGAAAACTTTGTCAGGCCTATCCAAACATTTTTAGAAGTGGTAATTATATTTCTTATTTTTGTGAATTAATTTATACCTTTGAACTCTGTGTGAAAAAAATTAAAAAATTCTTTAAGTGATATTTTATTTCGCTTGAACAAAAACTGCAGTTTTAAGATAAAATAGAAAAGAAGAGGAAAAGTACCATATGTCACTTAAGTTAATGTAATTTTTTTTATTAATGTATGATATTTTTCATAAAATGTGTTTCGTAAATATATATCTATTAATTATAAAAGTAAAAAAGTGTGTGTGTTTATTATTTTCAGGACCTAACTCTCTTTTGCACTATTTCTTTGTTTTGTGAAATACGTTTTCGATTACCATAATATTTTTATGAAATTAACTACCGTATTACGCGTGGAATCACCTGTCTACTTTTTATGTTGAAGAAATACAAATGCTCTAAAAATTATTTCATAGACTGTGCAAGTGTAATTAATTAACTATTTCTTTAATCATAGTAGTAGAGCCCTTAAAAGATAACGAATAATAATGTTTAATCGGTAAGCGTAAAGCCTGAATTTAAAAAAAAAAAGCGATTTGCATTGCTTTGAAACCATTCTATAAATGAAAAATTAATATCTTAATTGTACGCACGGGAGTTATGGATACAGTTGATGAATATTCAATAATTCCTTTAAGCAAATGGATTGTAACGATTTATCATGATTGTTATTTAGAGACAAAGTTAAAGTAATATAATGAGTGAAGATTTCTGTGTTTATCCGTAACTCTTAACAGTAAACTTTAAGTCACTGAATTCTATACAACTAGACTTTTAGTTCCGAGATGTGAATAAAAGATATGAGGCCATATTGGTTCGCCCAATATATCCTACATTTGCTATATATATTTTATATATTGTATATTTTATATTTATAACAATATATTTCAGCCTATATATTGTTCATAGGAATCCCACTAACAACCCTATCACCACTTTCTGTCTATTTACTTTAATTTTTTTTCCAGTTAGGCTAATTTACATATATTATTACTCTTCCCCAA
>BMAW01028504.1:29727-96200 GCA_019974015.1 Nephila pilipes | reverse complement strand
TTTGTTGTGCTTTTATTTGAGACAGATAAATAGATTTATTAGCATTTTCGTTGTTGCAATATCAAATTTTTTAAACACATCTTGGTCTTAGTCTAAAAGTCCTTAACTATAAATTATATGAAAAAAAAAAAAATTTCTTGAAGTGGAATTTGAAATCCAAATAACATTTTTCGATGTCATTACACATTGTAATGAGTTTTATTTAAATCTCACTACATTTAATGGTAACAATGGACAAGCTCGGCAAAGCAGAATCGAGAACAGAAAGAGAAGCTCAGTGAAAGAGACCGACGGGTATTGAAATTGATTGTAATGCCAAAAAACAAAACAACATCAGCAAATGAGATCGCAGAACTCACTCAGCTTCTGGATTATCCAGTGTCAATGATTATAGTTAAAAGGCATCTTTATAAACTGAACATTTATGGGAGAGAAGAAGATCCTAAGCCACTTGTCACAAATTTTAATGCCAAACGACGTCTACAGTGGTGTCACACTCAAAATCTGGTCGAATGATAAGTTGAAGAAATAATAATATCACAGAAGAATGATTGTCTGACGAATAGTTTTTCGTATTTTCCCCTATAACAGGATGAGTGCACATTTGGAGGACTCCTGAACAAACGTATGATCGTGATTATCTTCTTCCAACTGTCAAGTATGGAGGTGGATTTCTCATGATATGGGCAGCCGTATCATGGACTGCTACAGGATCAATCGTAAGCCTTAAGGGAAGGATCAGTGGAGACAAGTTTAAAGAAATTTTATTTGACCAGGTCCATCCTATGATGCAAAGTGTGCTTTCTGCAGGAGATGGAATTTTCCAGTATGATAATGCACCTATCCCTGCAGCTGGACTTTTTCAATCATGGTCTGATGAATATGAGAAGGAATTTAAACATCTACCTTGATCCTGACAGTCATCCGATCTCGATATAATTGAACCATTAAGGTCTATTTGAGAGCGTTCAATACCGAATTGATATCCTTCATTGGCATCTTTCCCAGAACTTTCACAATATCTCCATGAAGAATGGCACAATGTTCCTCTAAACACTTTCCAGCATTTATATGAATCGATTTCTTAGCGAATTTAAGCTGTATTACTTGACGAAGGCAGTCTTACTCTATACTAATAAAGAATTCTTTATAAATCTAAAGTGTTGGTTTCATTATTGTAATAAATATCATATATATATATATATATGCACTGCTGGTGGTTAAATTTAAAAAAGCATGAAAATGAGCAAATGAAACAGGATATTTATTGTAACCTGATTAAAGTTGCAGGCAGTTTGGAGATTTAGGGGGAGGTGAAATTAGTAGAAATATCTGAGACTCTTGGCAGTCACAAATGCCGGTTGATCACGAAGTCAAATTGGGCTTGGATGACAGAAACACACAACAGATACTCTTTATGAACCATATTTGTTTGAGAAGGGTGGCGTAACAGTCTCTGAGCAACCCATGACCAGATGCTTTCAATGAGTAACAGATCTGGAGAACGTGAAAGCCAGGACAACAACTGAATATCCTGTGTATCGAGGACGCTCAGAACATGACGTACAACATGTAGTCTTGCATTACCTTATCAGGAGATAACGTGTAGACGGCATAGAAGAAAGGGCGCAACCACTGGATATAAGATGTCAGATATGTGCCGATCTGCGTTCAAATCACCGTCGACTTTAATTACAGAGGTGCGTTTCGTGTTCCCAATAGCTGCCCAAATCATCACAGCAGTTTCAGGACCCATTTGTATATATATATTGTTTTCTCCATTTTGTAAGGCCCCCTGTAAAGGACGTTTTTGTAAAGGGGCGAGTATAGGGTGTCATTTATACCAACCCACAGAGCAGAAACAGATTCCTAGTGGAGCCGTTCAGACTCGAGGAAAGTGTCTTAGTATGTAAGTGAGTTGACCAGTAGTGTTTCGTAGCTAAATTTAGTGGGATTGCTTCAGCAAAAAAAATTAAATTATGTAAAAGGAAACAAACATGAAAAATCAAAAATTTATTCAGAAACTTGATAAAATCTAAAAGAAGAAATTCAAACAATATTTATTTATTTTAACTTAAATTGTTACAGCATAAGTTCAATTTATTCATTTAAAAAGAAATACATTATTTTTGTTTCAATTTGTGTGAAAAAATAAATAAGTATGTCTTTGATCTTTGGATGCCAACTGAGGAAATATTTTTTTATTGATTATACCTCAAGCACTTTTTAGTCTTTCTGAATTCATATTACACTTTCTAGTAAAGTGTTTATTATTTTTAATATTGAAAAACAGTGTTCTGCCTCTGAAAGGACTTTTACCAGCTCATTAAAAGAGTTGTTTAGATTTTTTTCCAAGATAAATTTTAACGAATGTATTCTTTTGTTACTTTCAAGAATATTTGATTACAATAGAATATTTTTAGTTCTATTTCAAAGTTTTCTTTATCAAGCATGGAATATGTTTCAGTAATCAGTGAACATATTCCTCTTTTGTGGGATGTTCATTCTTAAATCTAGAGAAGCATTTTTTGTTGATTATTTCATTTGCTACTAAAAGCTTAGTAAAATAATTTCTTTTTATTATATCAACACATACACAGTCACACTTTTCCTTAGTTTCTGCCTTGAGTGTTTTTGAGTGATTTTCACAGTACTTTGAATGTTGTCAATACAGCGCTACTGCTGCTCTCAAAACAATTAAAAGTGTACTGAAATTAACTAATCAAACGATTTCTAATAACAAAAAGCTTTATTTCGGAAACGACATTTAGTCGTTCGTTCTACTTCACTAACGGGTATACAAAAAAACCTAACCACATATAAAAACAAACACACATTAGAAAGGGTCATCGCAGCGGCGCTTCACAACTAATTTGTCCAGGGTATAAACACAATTTCGCAGTGCTATTTCTTAAGTTACTTATCAAGTGAATTAAGACACTCCCCAGGATAGAAATTACATTAATTTTTTTAAATGCAAGAAAAAAATAATGTTTTCAAAAATAATTAATTTCAACTAATCATAAGACATTTAAAACACAATATCAGTAAACAACAAAAAATAATATATTTTAAATAATAAAGTATTCTGAATAAATACATGTAGCATTATTTTCATATAATCAATACAAGATTCATTCACCAGGAAGTATCGTAAATTTTCTTATAATTTTCCCAAATTTTTGGTATAGTTCATTTAAAAATTCTCTTGCTTCATACATCAAAACATTGAAAATTTGTATCCTCAAAAGCATTAATTACTAGATTTTTAAGTATAAAATTTTTTCTCTTCTTTCTTTTTTTCACTCACTTAAAATAGAAATTTTATTTCCATAGGAAAAAAAATCCTTAAACGTAACATAATCATTAAAACATTCTAAGAACTCTTACAAAACAATAAATTATTTCCAATATCAAATAATAAAAACAAAATCAAACATTGTTGGCATACTTAAAATTACTTATTCTCTCTTATCTGAAATACAATTAACAAAATACATTTTAAATATAATCTTATTCAAAAAAAATTCTTTAACTTCTCTGTTTTAAAAATATTCAAATGTTCCAAGAGAAAAATAACTGTTCATTAACAAATATTCAATTCAGATAAAGACTGATAAATTAATGCAAGACATAAAATTGAAAAAACTTTCATAATGAATTACACAAAATAATAAAGTTCTAAAAATTATAGTCCCTTTCATAACACGAAAGGAAATCAAATTGCTTAAAGGACACGTTATTTCTTTTTTACCTGATCGGACTCTCTGCTCATATTTAATTAAGAATTCTTCAGATAAACCAACTTCTAATTTAAGAGGTCAAACCTTTTTGCTTTTACTTATGTATTTATGTTCAAATCTATAAATATAAGAAAGAATATTAATTTTTTTATAATAATTATTAGAAATAAATAAGGTTTTGTCAAAACATTCAGCGTTCTCGTAGATCAGCATAGAATAGTCATCAACGTCAATGGAAGGTTTGCTCTCATCCATATAGGATTCTTCCTCACTTGGTGTCAGACACTCAACTTCCCGAAACACAGGTATCAAGTATTGGATGGAAAACTGTGACTCCATCAAAAAGTCTTCACATATCACCGCTTATTGCTAGTTAAAAGGGAAGCAGCACAAAATCATCGTTACAGGAAATTAGCATGATTGGATTTGGTGGAGTAGTAAAACCAAGAGTCTGGATTAGTTAATTTTTAAATTTCATTAACTCAATTTTGGATGAACGATTTCCATCTTCCACCGGATCCTTTGATCCAGTATAATTTAATTATAGAGTCACTCCAAAAAAAAAGATGTAACACAATGCTTTACGATCTAGTACCTATTTAGTCTGAGTCCTAATCTTACAGCAAGCAATACTCTCAGTAATTACAGGCGAGGCAAGGATATTTTCTTTATCGAAATTATTATCATCAAATTCATATAAACGAGTTCCCGATTCTTCACTTTAATATACACAGCTGCTAATTAGGATTTTTGACTCGTATCAAAGAAAACATGAATTTCCATGTTTCCGTCATATTAATCTAAAATAAATCTTGGAACCATAATTTCGCTCAATTCTAAAAATTCTTTGCACCATTCAGACCACTGAACATTTAGATGCGATGGAAGCTCAGCATTCCAAGTTAGCTTCATTACCCATTACTTTTGTAATAAAAGTTTTAATCTCTCAGTAAATGACGATATTTAGTCAATGGCATGATACAAAGTCCTAGAAAATCATACATTTTCCCGACTGCTGAAGAATAAATCACTTAGTATTTTTCTTTCGTTTTAAAACACTGTCACCCAAGCAGTCTCTATATTTAACTATCATTTTAAATATCCCATTATATTACCAAAACCTTCAGTTCCTTTACTTTTGAATCATTTATGATCGGGAGAATATCGTTGTTTTTTTTCCAACTCTTTAAACAAATTTCTATCATTTGTCACTCATTTACATAAGTTCTTGTTAGCTTTACTCATAATTTCTTTAGATTCTCCTGAAAGGTTAAAAGCTTCTCTCGTATAGTTTGCACAGGTAATTAGATCATCAGCATACATGCATGAATCAAGAATTTCAAACACATCAGGAAATAAATTTCTAAATTTTTGAATGCATAACTTATTGAATGTATAGTTGCTGTCAATAAAAGGTACTCGAATTCACTCCAAAAAGTAAATTTTATTATCACTACACTTCTACTTGCTCAAAAAACTTTTGCATCATTTGACTTTATAATTTTCTTAACTAAAAGAAATCGAAAAGCATCTCTGTCTTTCTCAGATAAGACAATTTGTAGAAAAGCCATTTCTATATTGGCTAAAACAGCTACTCTTAATAAGTCAAAATATATAAGTAATTCAAATATATAAGAGTTTAAATTAATGCTAGGCCATATACAATCCTTAAGCGGCAACTGACCGACTTCATGTGAATTCGCATCAAAACAATACGCATTTGGTGATACTTTCTTCTCCTTACACAACCGGATACGGAAGAAAATATATTAGCTTGTTCATTGGTTTTGAAGTATCCGACAATTTTTCTGTAATATCCTGATCTAAATATTCATTTAAAACATCTATGTAGTTTAAATATAAGGAATTATCAAATTTTATTCTTCTTTCTAAGCCTTTCAGTCTTTTCTTTGCTACATAGTAATTTTCAACTAACTGATTGCAGTTATTTTTCCAAGGTATGCTAACAGTGTATCTATTATTTTCAAATCTTACAGTCTCATTGAAACTCTCAAACTCTTTGTCATCGTCATAACAATGAGGTTCATCTCTAATTCCGATTGATTCGAAATCGGAGAATTTTTTTCAATTATGTACTGACAATTTCATGGAAAAATCCACAAGGTACTGGTGTTTTCCTCTCTTGAAAATTTTCATTACTACCACCTATTAAATAACCGAATGCAGAATCTTGCAAAACTAAATTAGAGTTCAGTACATAAATTTGTCCTTATTTCATCAAAGCAAAAAATATCTCAAATCCAAGGTTTAAGTCGATTTTTTTCTGATTCATAAGATTCTCGGTCTGCTTACTAACTATTTCTAGGTATCACCACATAACATAAATTAATTTGTAGCGAAGGCAGCAAATTCGTAATTTTTGTAACTACATAAGACTCTAATTTACGACTGAAGATTTTTCTTCTTTAAAAATAACCGCACTTATTTTCGATTCCACAGCAGTTGAATGTCACGACAAACAACCTACTGATAAATTCACATTTTATTTACGTAACTGAAGCTTTCAGCCAATTTATTTGAACAAAGGTGAATCATACGTCCGTTTTCAAGTAACGTTCTCGTTGAATATATTTTTCCTTTGTTACCCTTAATATAAGTTAAAGCAGTGGATAATAACACTTTCTTCGTACTATTATTATTATGGCTAGCAGCAATTTTAAAATATTCATTTCAATTTCAGTTACGAAAGGAGTCGCATTTACATCAAGTTCCCCTGAATTTCTAGACAGATTGGAATATACTATTTGACCAGACGGAGATGTAATCCCATGGTTATTTTAATTTTTGAGAAATGTAGTTTCTCTCACTCAAAACAAATTAAGGAATAGTGTTTCTTTTTACAAACTCTGCAAGAATAATTGGATTAGCAATTTCTTACACTAGGGGTACTAAAACAACAAAAGCATTAATTGTGTTTCTTTAAAAACTCAAACAGATCTTAAACACTTACAAGCACTTTCACTTTTCGCAGTTACACATGAAACCATTGAAGAAACTTTTGAATAGTTTTGTTTTTGTACTGCTGGCGTTTAGTTGCATTTAAAGTCCTAGCATAATCTTTAAGAAAATCTAATAATTCCGACATAGTAGGTAATGCATCCGTCTTTAAATTCCTTTTCCACCATAACTTAAGAGTTCTGGTCAAATTTTTGACTTAAAATAAAAGAAAAAATTGTTGATGTAAACTCTTCTAAATTTTGACTTGAAACATACTAAGTATCTAAAAATTTCAGTTGTCACATCAAATAAATTTAGAATCGCAGATGCTGGCTCATTTTGAACAACAGGAATGTTCATAAATCTTTTTGAGGGGCTCATAATTTTTTCTCGTGCATTAAAATATCTCTCCTCTAATAGACACCATACTAATCGATTGTTAGAATCTGTTATTGATATTGTTTGAATTATTAAAAAAAAAAAAAAACATCTCCTCATAATGCTGAATTGGGTATTGTAATTTTATAGCATCTGATAAGTTTGAGATTTTAAGAATACTTGCTTTAAATATATCTTTAAATGAGAGCCAAGCATGTATTTTTCTCACTAATATAGATAAAGAAATCTTCTGTAAATGTACAACAGAATTTTCAGAAACAGGATTTACAATAGAGCTTTCAAACTTATTCTGATTAAATTTTGACAACTTACTATTAACATCAAATTCTACATCAAGAAGAATAGCATTTATTTCAACTTTTTCATCCATAACATTTCAGACATAAACTTCATCACTTCGATTTATAATTGAATAGAAAATGGAATTAAACTCCTCTTATAAATTTTTAAATTTTGTTCTCAATAACTCCATTTCACTTATACTTCACTTTCTGGTGCAAAAAGTTTTTGATTTAATTTTGTTATCACAGCCTTTTGAGCTCTTTTCTTAGCAAGAGAATCTGTCATGTTTACAGCCATATCATTATACACAATAAATTACTAACAAATATTGTTCTTAAATATAAAACTTATAAATAGGATTCAAACGTGTGTACTCTTCCCCAATTCAGCAACTTCCAATGGAAATTTCTATAACCGACCACAACGTCTAAAAGTTCAATGACCGTTCTGAAGGGTAGCAATTTATGAACGAACACATCTTCAAAAATTTCTATAACAGTTCACATACAAAATTCGACGAAAAAAAAAATGTTAATGCAGCACTATTGCTGCTCTCCAAACAACTAAAAGTAAATTGTAATTAACTAACCAAACAATTTCGAATAACAACAAGCTTTGTTTCGGAAACAACTCTTTGGCATTCCATCTACTTCATTAACGCGAGTAAACAAACAAAAAAAAAAACCTCTCCCCCACACATAAAAACAAACATTTCAAAGGGTAATCGCAGCTACGCTTCACAACTAATTTATCTAGGGGTATAAATATAATTTAACAGCGACATTTGACATGTTATTTCTTTGGGGATTAACAAATGTTTCTATTCAAAAATATCATTTCTGAAATATTTTTTTGTTACATAATCATCAAATTTAAACACGTGAACTTCTCGAGATTGCATTCAATTGTAAATTATTTCAATATGAGGCATAACCTGATGACAAACTCTAATCTAAACTTGAAATTAGAGTCTTTCAAGTATTTTACAATTCCTGTTGTTTTCACAATAGTTTGATTTGTATTTGATGCTTTGTTCTTTTGCCATTCATGATATTTCCAACATAAAATGTCTGAAATATGAGTTTTCGTCCATTTCCTTGACGGATTATATTCAGTTATTCTAAGATACATTTTAAGATCGATATGTCATCTACAGTTTGATTTTCTAGAATATTGAATCACTATAAACATTCAAATACAATCTATAACAAAACAAAAGTTAAAATTGGTATGGTTTTTAAACTTTAATGAGGGCTTATATCCTATGATCATTACATTTTATAAGAATTATTTTAGATGGTTAATTATACACTCTACAAAAAAAAAAATGACACACCAAGAAGCTGTTGAAAATTGTAATGAAATTTCGTATACATAGACAATTGAACAGAACATGCAAATGATTCAAATTTGGTAACCAATGAATTGAATAGCAAAAGATACAGCACATTGGAACTGCGCACACAGAAGTTCTATAGAAGAAGCGATTCTCAATCTGATAGTCACATTTCCTGTTGCACTGGGATTTAGGATAACTTTCAACGAATGAAAAAATGTCTCGCTACAGGATTCGAGCTCATTAAGAGCAACTGTTAGAGAATGAAAGAGGTCATATCATTAGATTGAAAGAGGCAGGTTGGGAGAATTAAGGAATCACTCATTATATGGGTCAAAGCGATGCGGCAATTAGAAGATGTCGGCAAGAATGAGAGGACAATGGCAAATTTCAGCGTCATTATAGTAGCGAAAGATCTAGGGCCATAGTAGATCGGTATGACAGAATGATGGTCAGATCTGCTGTCACAGCTCCTTATTCATCGTTATCAACCATTAGACGTGTGACTCGCACACAAGTGTCTACCATGACTATTCACAGACGACTGATAGAGCGATATCTACCCTCGTACCGACCGCTACGCCACCTGCGAATCACACCACCAGACTGTCCAGCCAGATTACAATGGTGCTTAGCTCGATCACGTTGGAATGATGTTGACTGGGGTCGTTTAGTGTTTAGCGACGAATCCCACTTCCATCTTTGTCTTTACCATCATCGCATCATCGAAGGCGTATCTGGAGACGCCCAGAGCATAATTCCGATTCTGCTTTCACTATTGCACGCCACATAGGCCCTCAACTTTGAGTTAGGTTCTGGGTGCCATTTCCCTTGTTATCCCGATCCCTTTGGTTATCATTAGAGACACACTTACAGTACAGCGGTACTTTGATGTCATTCTGAGACCTGTTTTGCTAACGTTCCTTTTGCAGTACTCAGTCCATATTTTTCAGCAATATAATACCAGACCACATACAGCTTGTGTTGCTATGAACAGTTTTACATTTGGTCAAATACTTCCTTGGCAAGCCAGATCTCTAGATTTCTCTCAATTCGAGTATGTCTGGGGATAAAGTGGGAAGGCAGTAGCATCTACCAGGGAATGTTGATGACCTTGTCCGACAATTGGATCAAAGAAATTTGGTAAGAAATTCTGCAGGTGACCATCAGGGAGCTTTAGCATTCTATGCGACGTCGTGTGGCAGCTTTCATCCAGGCTAGAGGTGGGAACAACACTTTTTGAGCTCGTTAATTTATAACTATGTAACTATGAAATAAATTATTCAATTTTCCTAAAATTTTAATCATTTTCTATTCGTTACATAAATTTTCTATCTAATAATTGTTATCTCTACTGGACCACTCCTTGTTGCGTCTTTTTTTTGTTATAGAGTGTATTTTTCCATTCAGTAAGTACTTTAGAACAATGATCATTTGTTGTGTCATGAGCCATGTTAGTTTCAAAAGAACCTTTTATACTATTTTTCTTTATTTCAGAATGGTGTATTTGTAGAACGCAGTGAAGTAGTTATCTTATTATGAATGGTCATAGAAACACCTTTGAAGACTGTACTATTTTCAGTGATTCTTCAAATCTGAATTTAATTTAAATTCAAATTTACTAGTTCTCTAAATACCCCTGGATTTATTGAATCGTCTTTTATGACATGCCCTCGAAAGGGAGTATCTCAGTTTCCACAAAAGGATATGCAGTCTGTTATTTTGGACAAAATACATTTTTCTTAGTTCTTTTTAAACTTTATAATATGTTCCTTTACTGAAAATCTGTATTCTATGCTAAGTTTCTCCTTAATACTCTAGGGTCCTAAGTGTGACAGTGGATCTATGTCGCTATCGAACTTCTTTGTTTTCTCTTTCATTTTTTTTTGCTTTCTAAAACCATCGTTCGTCCACGTTATATTACCTCCAAATAGCAAACGTGGGAAGAAAAACATGCGCTTTTTATTTCTCAGACGTAAAGTTTATTTTTCCATTGGTACCATTGAGAAACAGTTAAGAATATATTCCATAGTTTTACTTAATTTTGGATGAGATAATAGAATAACAGGTATAATCGACTTCTTTTAAAACTGAAAAATTCTACAGGAGAGTGTACACACCACTAGATTACACTTGCTTGTGTCGAAAGAGTTTCATGGTGTGGTATTATCTTGCTGAAAAATAAGGCCAGGGTACTGTAAAAGGAACGGTAGCAAAATAGGTTACAGAATATCGTCGACGTCCCGCTGTGTTGTAATTGTGCCTCTAAAAACGACCAAAGAGATCTGGTTATCAAGAGAAATGGCACCCCAGTAGTGAAAGCAGTATCGGTAGGCTGTCCTGAGCGACTCCAGACATGTATTCTATGATCGTCAGGACACAGTTGGAAGCGGGATTCGTCGATGAGTACGCAGTTCCGATGCGCTGTAGCTCCCGCTATTCCTTCATTGGACACCAAATGGAAAATAAAGTAAATAAAAGAACAAACATTAAAATCATCTTTAATGTTTTAAGACCAATTTTTCGAATTCTTTTAGCGTTTGTCATCCACGAGCGCAAGGAATCGTTATTAAATAGAAAAAGGAACGCCGGAGAAATGAAGTGTTATAAATTAGATAACAGATTTTTTCAAACAAACATACGAAAATAATAAACAATATCCAGTGACTTATTTCTTGTATAATCAGCAATACTTCTGTTGAAATTTTGGTTGAATGAAAACATTCATTCTCTAAGAAACAGGACTGTATAAAATCGCCGTCGCCTATCGACACATTGAAGATTAGCAAGGTTCTGCAGAAATGATGGAAGATTAGTGCATAATAACAGCTTAAGACACATCCTATCAGCCATAAATCATATACACATTTCCCCCTGTTTAAGAATCAGATTAATGCTATATTATTAATTTCAGATAAATCTTTCATCCTCACTAATAATAAAGAAACATACATTTTTGCCTTGAATTTTTCAATCTTCTGTAATAAATTATAAAAAGGATAAAAGGAAATCTTAGAAAATGAGAGAGGAACGTATTCCGAAAAATATATTGAACTTTGTTTAAAACAATGGAAAACATGACCATAATTGAAAGATATAATGAAACACGGAAATATTAAAATTAATTAATTATTTAAATCACATAAAATGTTAATTTAAAACAGGTTTTTTAAAAATTATATTAGTAAAATTGAAACTCCAGCTCTTGAGAAATTCCAGTTAATTGCCAAATACCATTACTAATAAATTAAATCAAAAATAATATAATGAAAAAAGGCTTTTCGAAAATTAAACAATTCATTTTTGGTCTGTACCATGGAAAAGTGTAACACATTTCTGAGTAAATGTTCGTTATATTCATTAGAACTTTTTTTACTCTTCTTTGCATGTCATACAATGTGAACTTATTACCCTCATTAAATAGTTTCTGAAAAGAATTTAGATTTTTTTTGATTGATTCCTCAGCATTTGTTCAGAGAGGCGGATGGAAATTTTGTTTAGGCATTACGACTATTTATGTTATAATTCTAATTTGACTTAAATGAAAACAATAAAGCTAAATAATTAAAATATTTTGAGTGATATCTAGTATTAAAATCTTTTGAAATATTTATTTGTTTTGTTTTGCAATATAAATTGATTTTTGCCCTATACTCCCACTTATCAGGATACCCACTAAAAAAAATTCTTACTATCTTTTTTCAAGAAATTTAGTAATAATATTTTTTCATATATAAGTTACAAAATTTTTAATGTTTTAATGAATTTTGAAGTTTTTGATGTTCAAACTCTTCAAAATTTACATTAATTGCATAAATAGTGATTTTTTAAATGAAAAATAAAATCTTTAATATTTTTTCAACAATTCTTTAAATTCATTTAAGTTTGTTAATAAAAAATGTTTCTAATAATATATTTGTTTATTTTGATTTCTCTTTAAATTTAATTCTTTGACATCAGGCTGTTTTTACTAATTAAATATTTTGAACATCGAAAACATTCTAAAATATCAAGAAATCGGTACTTTTCAAATTAATTGAAGAAAAAAAATTTTCGCATCCGATTTCTAAATCAAATGGAATCAAAACTTAACATTTTTTTTTATTTCATTGTTTTCAGCCTAACTTATATAGCTATTTTATATTTATGAACCAATACTATAATTCTCGTATACTAAATAAAAACTAAGAGGATTGTGAAATGTTTGTGTGTAATGCGCATTGGTACTTTTCCCATTTAATCATCTGTTATTCAACCGAATACTTCTAACCGTACACATGTGTCTTAGGACATATAAGATTAACTAAAGTGAAAAAAAATTAAAAATCGGAACAGTTTTTAACGCTAGATGGTGACACGAGTCAGACACCTGTAATATTTATATAACTAGTTGTTGGGATGATTTTCCTGATTGCATATGACGCAGGCAGCCCCATGGCGTTTGCTCTAACACGATATTGTAGTGGCCTGAAATATGTTAAATATGCCGCGGTCAATATTTGCTAAAAATAATTTGTATACTTAATATTTTATGTGTTTAATATATTTACATTTATCCGCATAATTTTTAGATACGATAAACATAGCAGGCAACTAAGAAAGAGAAACATTAACCCATATTTTTAGTGGGATTTTATTTATAAGCTAGCTTCACAATTTGTAACCTGTGACAGCATTGAATTGGGTTGTATCCAGTCTTAATGGTTCTTTCAAATTTCTATTTGTTCATTATACTTTCATTCAATTAAATTTTCGTCAATGTCTCATTAATGCAGTTTTTTCGGAAATTTTTTCTAGCATCAAATTCTATCTTAAATTCTAATTTTTCTATAGTATATTTTGTTTTCTTTATATTATATAGCTTTTTGTTTATATTAGTATATTTTGTTTTCTGTATATTATTCATGATATATTTACTTCATACCTAATTATAGATTTTTGTGTTTATTACTTTGTTTTGCATTTATTTTTTCTTTAATTATTTGCAGCATGATTCTTTCTTCTGTATTTAATTTTTTTAAAGTTTCACTTTTGTATTTTGTTGTTAAACCTAACCTCTGAAAGGATTTCAAATACTTTTATATAAATAAAATATCTTATTTTTGATTCTTATAATTGTGCAATTAGAAAGCAAAAATCATATAAAAGATATCAATATAAGTATTAAATGTGTAATTTTATTAATTAATACTCTATAACAAAAACAAAGACACACCAAGAAGGATTTGTCCGATGGGGACAAATTTGGCAGATAGGAAAATTATGTACAGAATAGAAAGTGATTAAAATTTCTAAAAAACTGCTTGATTTATTTCAGAGCTACGTAGTTACAAATGAACGAGCTCAATAAGATGTTGAATCCCCTCTAGTCTGGATGCAAGCTGACACACGACGTGGCATAGAGAGATAAACCACCTCATGATTTCAAGCGAAATTTCTTGCCGAATTTGCTTCAATTGTCGGGCTACGTTAACAATCTTATCTGGTAGATACAGTCACCTTCCCATCATATCTCAGACATGCTCGATTAGAGACAGACCTTCATAAAGGACAAAATTGAATTAAATAATAAGTTAAATTCAATAAATGATCTTTTAAAAGATCTTTAAATTTTATCAATTTGTCCATCATCAGGTAGGACTCGTGCCCTACCTGATGATGAGGATGTTTAAAAAGCATGGATCGAACTATTGATTTTGAAGAAGAAGCACAAGAATTGAAGGTAATGTTTTTAATAATTCTATCTAAATTTGAAGATGAAATAAAAACTGTTAATACGTTATCAAAGGACAATATTAAATTACCGGATTTGCCTTTGCCAAGTTTTAGTGGTAAATTCCAGGATTTTGAAGTCTTTAAAACGCAATATATGAATATAATTGGAAATAACTGTACTTTAAATGAGTCTCAAAAGCAGTGTTATCTTAAAAAAGCTCTGAGAATTGATAATTCTTTAATTCCGGGTGATCAAGGTACTTTTGAATCACTTATGAAAGCTTTAGAATCTCGATATGAAAACAAGAGAGCTTTGGTAGATATTCATATTGCGGAAATACTTTCTATTTCAAAATTTCATAATGAAAGTCCTGCCCAAATCAGATTGTTAACGGACATTGTTCGAAGTCATCTAAGCTCTCTGAAAAATTTAAAATATGATGTCTCATTCACTTTCCGATGCTATCATACTCCATATATTAATTAATAAGTTGATAGAGAATCTCAAAGATTATTTCAACTAAGCTTAACATCAAGATATGTATCTAATTCACAAAGCTTCCTTTCGTGTTTGAGAAAACAAATACGTTCAATTAGAATCGGTTAAAAAGAACGATTTCTCCTGAAGAAATTTTCCAATAAAAATTTAAGCAGTGACGTCAAAGTAAACAGTTCACCGCTGTTTAAATTTCTACTAAGAGCAAATAAAATAAAAAATGCATAACACTTGAGTGCGATTGTTTTAACCCACTCTATAAATGTGATAAATTTAAGAGTCTTCCTAAATTACAAAGACAACAACTAGTGAAGATTAATAAAATCTGTAAGCACTGTTTATCTTCTGATCATTTCGATCATTGTCCTTCTCAAATGCAGATAATAAAAAAACACGAACCGCAACTTTTGATTCCTCGCTATTCCAGACAAAGCGGAACTACTCCCACTCGTTTCGTTGACCTCGAAACAGGAATCTGGTATTAATCAACAAACTATCAAAGGTTTACTTCATACAAGAATAATGAAAAAAAGGAGCTAAAGGAAAAATAAAAATGAAATGTGTTTTCGATTCTGCATCGGGGAATAGCTATGTAACGTTAAAAGCTGCTGAATTGTTAGGATTAATGAAAACAGAAATCAATTCTGCTGTTCAAGGTTTGAATAACGCTTAATCGAAAATAAAATATTTGACTAAAGCATCTGTTTCGAATTTAGACAATACATTTCATTTAGACGTAGATTTTTTTTTTTCTCACTCTTGAAAAAATTAACTTACATCCTTCAAAAAGGATAAATATTTCAGAAGTTAACATACTAATGAGTTTTTTTTCTTGCTGACAAAGATTTTAATCAGCCTTTAGAGATTTCTTGTTTGTTAGAAAGTGAGCATTTATTTATTTATTTTTGATATTTTCAGCCAAAACCAAATTAACAAACTGTTACATGAGATTAATTGAATCTAAATTCGATTTTGTTGTAGCTGGATCTTAAAATGATGAATCCTTTAATGAAGAATTTTTTTTCTCTTAGTCATTGCTTTCTTTCTAACGATGTAAGCAATCTGGATAAAATTTTACGTTCCTTTTGGGAAACGGAAAATATTTCTGAAGAGAACCCTGTAATTAGAGATGAGCTTAAATTTTGCGAAGATCATTTCGAAAGAACGCACATTAGAAAACCGTGTGGACGATATTCTGTATCCTTACCATTCAAACAAATTATACAAAAAATATAAATCTTGAAGATTCTAGGACTATTGCATCCAAACGTCTCGATCAACTTTGGAATTGATTTAACCGTGATCCCAAATTAAACGTTCATTATACTCAATTTATTGAAGAGTATCTTGCGTTGGGTCAATATTGATTAAATTCAATATTGAAGAAGTATTCAATATTGATTAAATTACATCTGATGATGGATTCTTTCTCCCATATCATGGTGTACTTAGATCCGAAAATCGTGCTCGTACCTTAAGAATAGCGTTCAACGGGTTCCAAAAAACTTATCTAAATATTTCGCTGAATGATGTTCTCAGTAAAAGTGGTGTTATACAAGAAGATTTGTTTTCCATTATGCTTTCTCGAAAACATGCTTATTTCTTAAGCTGTGACATCTGTCATATGCTTAGAGAGATTGTAATAAATCCCGAAGAAAGATATTTTCAAAAGATCCTCTGGAAACAGGGTCCCAATGAACCTGTCCAAATTTATAAATTAAAAACAATTACTTACGGTACAACACCTGCATGTTATCTATCTTCGCGAGTGTTATAACAATTTGCAATTGATCAGGAAGATAACTTTCACATCCCCACTAACATATTACGACAAGATGTGTATTTAGATGATATTTTAACAGGGAGTTCCAATTTGAAGGAACTAGAAATACTAAAGTCAGAACTTCTACAGCTATTTTAAAGTGCTGGAATGTCTCGTTACAAATGGTGTTTCACACTTTCAAAGAGAGATTTGCCTGATCAGTTTTATCAATTGTCTGATGAAGACACTGTGGTGGTGTTTTGTGGAATAGTTCTTCTGATACCTTTAGGTTTAAGGTTTATAATAATGAAAATTTAGCTTTCTCTAAAAGAGACGTCGTCTCTAAGACACTTTGGTCTCTCGACACACTTGGTCTTTTAGGACCTGTCATCCGTAAAGCAAATTTTTTCATACAAACTGTATGGCTTCTAAAAATTGACTGGCATGAGAAACTACCTGCTGCATTTGCTAAAGAATGGTCTGCATTTATACAATCATTTCTTGACTTAGAAGACAAAATTCCAAGATTTGTTCCTTTAGAAGATCCTGGTGAAACCATACTCCACGGTTTTGCCGATGCCTCCAAGAAGGGATTTGGTGCTGTTATTTATATATATGTTGGGACTATCAATGGCTATAAAAACAGTGAAATTTTGTGCAGCAAGTCAAGAGTGGAACCGCTTGAAACCCTAACCATTCCCCAGTTGGAGCTTTCTTCCTGTCTCCGGCTTTCCAAATTTATGAACAAAGTTTTGGCTGAACTAAAAATTTTACAAGTGAATTTGTATTCTGATTCCACAATTGCATTAAGTTGGATTCAAACTTCACTTCACCTTCTTAAAACTTTTGTGGCTAACAGAGTGTCAAAATTTCATAATCTAACTGAAATCTTTTTATGGTATCTTTTATATCTTCCAAAAACTACCCAACGTACCTCTTGTCTGGAGGCTTGAATTTTACAGATCTAGTGAACTGTTATTTATGGTGGAAGAGTCCCAATCTTTCACAGACTGACGATGCTGAACATTCTCAGAACAATTTCACTGAAATTCAAAAGAACTAAAAAACTTTAATTCTAAAAATTCTCTTCTTTTAAATCAAGAGAGTTCTGAATAAAATATACGTTTGCATTTTTGTATGCACGGCTACCAAAGCCATCCATTTGAAATTTATGTCCGACCTTACTTTGAAGGCTTTCATTTCCTGCTTAAAAAGGTTTTACGGGAGACGAGGTAAAAGTTCTAATATGTTTTCAGATAATAAATCTCTTGATGATTTATCTCCTAATTATTTTAATGACGAATATATTCAATGGCATTTTATACCTCCTAGGTCTAATTTCGGTGGATTGTGAGAGTCGGAAGTGAAATCTATCAAATTTCATTTAAAGTGCATATTTGGAAATTCAAATTCAACCCTCGAAGAATTTATCACGTTACTTGCTAAAATAGAAGCTGTTTTAAATCATCAGGAATTTTATAATTTTGAGACTTTATCCCCTGGCCACTTTCTTATTGAAAGGCAAATACATTGTCAAAATGGCAGATAGTTAATTGGTTATCCCAACTGATATAGAAAATTTGGAAAAAGAACTATCTTAATAATTTGTAAGAGAGAAGCAAATGGAAATTTACGAAAGATAACGTTGACATAGGTGCTTTAGTAACGATAAAAACTGACTCTCTTCCAGGAACAAAATAGTTCACAGGAAGAATCATAAATGTTTCTAAAGAAAAGATAATAAAATAAGAGTTGTAAATCTTAAGCTTCCTGATGGAAAAATAATTAAGAGAAATGTTAGAGATATTTCAATTTTACCTGTTAATAAAAAATGTGCTCCAAATCTTCATTTTATAATGTATATGTTAATTTTTTTTATTTACTTGTACTTTTTCATGTATTAATATCTTAATTGAAATCATTATGTACTTTCTGAATTTTAATTTTGTATTTATGTGTATTGAAATTTGTATTTCAATGGGGGCCGGAATGGTGGAGCCTCAACCCTTCCCTATTTCTATGTAACGCGGCGCCCTCTATATTCTGTTTAACTATCACTCTTCCACTTCCTCTCTTACCGAACGGCAGCACACTAAGTGCTCTTTTTTTCTGCTTTATTACTAAAATAAAGTGAACTGTAAACTATTTCTATAGTCTGTTTTTTCTCTCAATTGCACCATCAACGATATATTTAAAAATACTGTGATACCGCCTTTTGGATTAACTTACCCTCCCCTCTAATTAGATTTAAAAGAAAGATTGCTTACTCAAAGCTGGAGTTGTTTCTATTGAATCGTGGGTTTGAGTCTGGATGCTACCGAAGATTAAATGCGCAACGAGGCTGGATCATGCTGAATCTGTTGCGGCTGAATCGCACATCGTAGGGCTGTTGGGAAATTTACAGGAGTTTAATGCTTGCTTAGCTGTTATCGTTACTTGACCGAGGCTCAAAACTAGGAGGGTCTTCACTGATCGCTGTTGTGCGACATTAATTAGCAAACAATCATTTAATCAAATTAAATGTATTGGATTATTTTTCTCCCATTTTTTTGGCTTCAAAATAACAGATTTTAAATTTCGTATTAAATGTAAACTAATAATTTTAAGAGCATTAAAAGGTGTTTGGTTTTTTGCTTGTTTTTTGATATTTTGAGAGTTGTGCTTCCTTCTCATTCTATTCGCTTTTTCTATCGATGGCCTGCTGTAAGGGTCTCGTTTCAAAACTATCATGTTTTCATTTTTACTTAAGGGAGTTACCAGAAAATTTGATAGGAGAATATAAATAAATTTGATACATTGCAGTTATTAAATCTAGGATTGTAAAATCGAAGACTCATTTTCGACTATGGGATACATTTAATAGTATTCTATTATAATAAATATTTCCGTAATTTAACATAAGTTATATGTGAGAAATGAATTCTCGTGAAACAGAAATTGTAAATATTTGTATATGTTAAGTTGAGCTTTTTAACAGCCTATAGAAACTCATTTACCCGGATACTCACCTGATTATATTAACTATATTAGTAATACGTAAACAAATTGATTGTTAAAAAACAGTCAAAATTTCAGAATGTAAAAAAAAAAAAAATATTTTTATTCGTCAGATTGTGATTTTCTGAAAGTCAAATTAAATGAAAAAATTAATTCAAATTAAAATACATAAGATTTTCAAAAAAAAAAAAAAAAAAAAAAAAAAATCCTAATAAATTCTTAAAATTTACGAAATAATCTCTGATTTTCTTTTAGAAAAATAAAGTATGGTTGCTCTATATGATGTAATTTTATAAATACGTGTTGCATTACATTATATATTTACAAAAATAATTAAAATTACAGAAATTCTTTAATTCATAATTTAATAATTTATGTAATAAAACAAAAAATTTTAAAATGGTTATAGTAGCATAAAAAACACCAATGAAATAGAATAATAAATAAGGAAAATAACACTGAAACAACAATTAAATCTTTATTAAATGTTTCATGATGATTCAAAATAATACTAATTCCCATCGATTATTATGTCAGCAACAACTGTACGTCTTAACCTTGCTCTGTAATATATTTCCTTATGATATATCCAGCTATAAGTATTGTCAAAAACAAGAGAATCTGAAAAATTGTTTTCATTTCACATAAGTAAGATTTCACTTAATCTCATGCCCTCCCATTAATATCTATTAATAGGAGGGAAGAAGATAATGAATGTACATACAAGAAAGATTCATATTGAGAAAATAATATATAAGGGAATAGAAAAAAAAATTTGATAATTAAATATATTTCAATTTGCATTTCAGGAATTGAGTTTCGTTAAAAATATTCTATGAAAAAAACTGCAATTTTAAATACCATACTTTTCCCCTTTCAAACTGGAACTTTATCTTTTTAAGCTGTGTTTTTAAAAATAATACAAATGCATTGTTTTACATTGATGAAAGTATTACAGTAATAAATTATTACTCAACCTTATTAATTTTATAAGATCTTAACTTAAATAATATTACATTTCTGTTAAATGAGAAATTTTCTCAAAAGTTATTTCTTTCCAGACTCAGATAGATTAATCATTTATTTAAAAATTGATGTTTAAAAAGTACATAGAATTTGTATTTTTCACTTTCATTCAAAACTAAATGAAATGATGTACAATTATATATAAAATGAGTATTAAAATTATAAATAAAAGGATACCTCATTATAAATATTTGTATGGCAGAGAACATATATTCTTCAACTTTGATAAATGAGTTAAGATACATCCGATTTCAAATGCTCATTTATCAAATTTTTCATTTAAAAGTAAATAAAATAACTTTAATATGTGTCACCAAAACTGAGCTAAAATATTTTATAACGAGCATATAACGAACAATTACTGCAAGCAAAATACCCTGTAAGATTGAAAGTATCAAGATACATTTATGTTTCGTTTCGCTCCTAGTTTATTTCAAAATTAGTAAGTTTGGGCCACATTTTGCTACAATAATAGGTACTACACAGTGAGGAAGACCTTTCACTAATTTTTATCTTTTACCGCCAAAACATATTCTTGCAGAAGAGCACTGGTAAGCTCTGTTACGGATTCGGTATGGGGGTCGTAGATCAGGTTCGACGTTCTAATGCGTCCAACAGGTGTTTGAGGAGATTCAGGATTAGGCTTTCAGCAAACCACTAGTTATTCCCATGTCAACGAACCACCTATACGCAGGCCTATGAGTAAGTAACACGTTTTGCTGCAATAACAGCTAACACACAATGAAGAAGGCTTTTCAATAACTTTTGTACTTCTAAAGCGAAACATATTCTTTCAGAAGAGCACTGTTAAACTTTGTTACGAATTTTGTAGGGATCGGGGGAGGTCTATATCTCTCAGATTGGGGTTGACCTTCTACAGCATCCCACAGTTGCTTTAGGAGATTAAGAATTAGGCCTTCAGCAAGCCATTCTAACACCTGTTACACCCATGTCAGCGTACCACCTATACACAGCTTTTCAGTAAGAGAAGGAGAACAATTTGTTCAAACAAAAATGGAGAATCTACCATCTGATGCCACTATAGTCAAGGTGATATTGTTCATAATGTCCAGACAGGCATTAGTCTTGGTGGTTCTTTGTTTAGGAACAAAATAGCGCGTTTTGCAAATTTCGAAAACAGATTTAAAGTATATTATAAATCCATTCCATATTTTAACTTGAGAAGCGACAGAGTCAGTTAAAAAGTGTTCCATTTCGAAACCCAAATCCTACTACTGGATTGTCAGATGGTACATCCTGAGTCGTTGCTCCATAATATGTGATATCAAGTCTCATACGTGGATGACGTTTTCAAAACTCTAAGCAATACTTAAGAAATACTAGTAGCGGTAATGTTTTGCTTATAATCAGCTACTCTACAAGAAAGCCATGAATTCATTGTTTGCAATGAAATGTCATTTGGCTGAAGTAGCATCTGGATACATCTTTAAATACCTAACGAAGTTATTCGACACTGCCCATACAACTAGCTTTCACATTTGTCCTTAGTGATCTACGCGATATCATCGTATATCGTAGAAATAAGCACTCATAACATCGCAGAAATCTCACGAACAGGGTTTCTTCAATGGTGATAACCAATCATTTCATCACATTCAAAATCATTTAGTAAAAGTTTTCCCCGCACTATATATTTCAAGCTAGGAAATACGGATTGCGAACACGAAGGCTAACGAATTCCTTTTCTATTTTTCTGGAAGCTAGATGAGCGACGTCACTGACTGAATCTAAATCTATGATAATGTCCGTGTAATCTAACATAATGTAAACCCAGTGGATGTTCTTAAGGGTGAGCACGTGGGAATGGGTCAACACCTTGTCAATTTCACATACAGATAAAATAATATATCAGAGTATGAAATCCCTACTAAATTTAAAAGTATTTTGTTGGTTCACCTCAGTGTCTTTTGTTGTATCGAAGCACAGGGCCGAAATATCTATCTCACAATATGTTTTAGTTCTCATTTTGAATTAGATTCTTTATTTAATAATTAGTTTTTGATTAAAGTCTAAATAACTATGAATAATAAACGAATACAATTAAGCGTTACGAACTTTTCGAAGAAAAAAAAGTAAAAAAAAAATGCTCACATTCTCTTATCAAATTGTGGAATTTATACTTACACGTGCCTACTTCATCACATTTGAAAAGTCCCTTTTCCGGTTCATAGTAAGTGTCTATCCTTTGCTTTGGTACAATTGTAACAGGTTCATCGAAGGCATGTTTTCTGAAGCTTAAAGAAAAACATATATCTTTGTTCTTGGTTTCAAATTCCCATTCGAGGTATGTGCCTGCTACAGTAACCTCGAAACTTATCTCTTCTTTCGAAAATCTAGTTATAGTTATTTTAAGAACATCAGCAGCCAGAGACAATTTTTTCTCAGTGTTGCACAAATAATAGCTTTTCGGAACTTTCTGTCCATGTTTAATCTGCAAAAAACCAAAAACTCAGAATTAATTTCATTTTTTACAATTAATGTAAAATTAATAAAGCGTCTGTTTGTTTAAATTATTTCCCAAATGCATTATATTATAATAAAAACATTGGATAAGAAATATTATATATACACATATATATACATACATACACACGTATATATGCAACGCTTTTTAAAACCATAACAATTATTTTTATATACTTTAAGCAAAAATATGTATTTTAAGGTTTTAATAGTGTGTAATCATATCCATTTGCGCAATGTTATTATATTAGTGAAAATTATAAATGTAATGGATTAGTATGAAATATTTAATTTCGTTACACGGATTTATATATTTTATTATACGTATGAATTTTTCTAGGATAGGCACAATTATTCAAAATGTTTCTTTTTTAAATATCTGTTATATATATATGTTGTTTTTATTAGGAAAATAATTTAGTAAATTAGTAAAAAATGAATAATCAATTTATTCACTAATTTAACCAAATGTATATACAAGAGTTTTTGAATTAAATTTAAATCAATCAATAAATTTTGGATTTTGTGTCTTATATAAAATCAAAAAATACCACCAATAATAAAAATCATATAAATTTCCTGGATTTTGAGGAAATGCTTGATGTGAACGGTATCAGACCATCGTTAAAATCAATGTCATACAATAAGCATGTAATGGAATAGAAATAATAATTAAATACTTAAATTTTTTTTAAACTACAGTTATAATTATAGTAATATTAATAACTAAAGCTAATGCGAAATGAACTATTCGGACGTTATTTTCTCTTGCATTCGCTAAGGAATTAGCCAAACCACGAAAGAATGTGCTTATGATCCCGAAAAACAAAAACGATTATTAAATAACCAATTATTTTTATCGAATTCAAATAATTAATTATAAATGCTTTACGAAAGACTCACAACTGCCTAAAATCTGTAATATTTCTTTCACATAAGTGGATTTGTCTCAAATGGCTTTTCTATTCTTTTGGGTAAGCTTATTAATTAAAATGTTTGGAAGTTCTCCCCTGCCCTTACCGACTACGCGCAATATTCAATACTTAAAACAGTATTATTAATTGACATTCATCTATTATGTCTCTGCAAACAAGCACATGCGCGAATAGAATAAAAAACCCGAGGATAAAAAAAGAGTATTTCGATAACTGATTGCTCAAATCTTTATGGCTGTCTTAATGATTGTTTTGTTCTTTCTAGATAGAACATGAATTTATACGATTGTTATACAATATTGAAAAACAGTTGTGACATGTTTAAAAACTCTAAATATATAACGAAATTCATAACATTTCAGAGAGCTGATATAAAAAACTTTATGAATAATCATTACTCAAATTAGTTTCTGTATCAAAAGACAGCTCTGTTCGTTCTAAGGTTAATGTCTTGGATAAAATTTAAAGTATCATTCTCAAAGAGTTAAAGAAAGAAAAAAACTAGCAAACTATTCTTGTATAAAAAAACAATGATCCATCAATTGCCAAGTTAAACCAAAAAAAAATCAAGCATTAGACATTTATACTTACAAAAGTTTTGCAGAGAGGATTGCCATCCGGATCAGTTTTGTTTCCTCCAAGAAATTTAGGTAATTCATCAGCATCGATTAATTCAAGAAGAGCCTCCTTCCATCCCTCTTATATAAATGTAACAAATTAAAAGGATCAATGAGTACAATGCAATCTTAAATTTCAAAGATATTGGTCCATGTTATTATAATTTTCGAATAACTTTTAAGTATAATTATTATGGAATTCTCTTATAAAGTGAACTTTTTGGCAAAACATCATGATTAATAATAAACATTGCAAAATTCTATTCCATCCAAAACAATTCTCGTTAGGAAAATTTAACATCATTTTTCTTCATACAATAAAATTTATATATAAATGTCTCGCAGTACTTAATAAGGGTGAACTGTCAAAATAGAAGGGGAAGAGTATAAGGCTCTTCAGAAGAATTTAAAGAACTTGATTCTCTTCCCCTTTTGACAACAACAAATAAGTTAATATATGTCATCTAGTCATATATGTCTTATTTCCCCAAATCAATAAAAAAGTTAACAAAAAATTGGTGATTACATACAAATACCATAATTTAAAAATCTATTTTTCAGATAAATTGCTCAAACGGAAGCTTTCTAAATTTCAAAGCGTCTAAACGTGATTAGCGAATAAAATACTCTGCATTATAGTTTGGAAATCTATGAGTTGTTAAATTAGGTTTCCTAGATATGCCCATAGCAGCAAATTTGCAGATAAAAAGGATGCCAAAAACTAACTGCAGCTCAGAGCATCCTTTCTAGTTGTTTTATGATATCAGCCAATCTACCAAACGGTTAGTTTGTTATTATTATCAAATTCCTAATATTAGTTTACACTCTTCTTATATATATTTATGTACCTTGTTCAAATTTTTAATATAATAAAATACTTTTCATTCATCCACTCAAGTTCAATTACATTCTTTTAACTTGTAGTGGATGACACATAATCCCATAGCATCAAATTTTAGTTTTCTTTCAAATATTAATTCATTAATTAAATTTAATTGTTGAAAATGTGGTTTAAACCAACCACTTGGCCCGATATCAAAAATTGCAAATTGTAACGTTTTTTTCCCCCCTGAACGTTAACTCCGGGAAGCGGACCAGGGTAGCCACATTTGACAAAACACCACCATCTCATTCCTGTCTCCAAAGGTGGTTGGGCTAAACTACATTCCAACCATTTAATTTACCACTGGATGAATTAAAAAACAAGTCAATTCTTCCACTATGTCATTTGTCTTGCAATGGCAAAGTTGGTAGAACATCGGCGTGGAATCTTCATGCCTTCGGGTTGAAGCATAAATTATTTTAATTTGATTTTCAAATAATTAATTTTAGTTCTATATAGGAGAAGAAAATTTCTCTTATATAAGATATTTAACAGAATATAAATTTAGGAATAAATAACGTCAGGGACGATGCGTTTATATAGATGGAAAAAAAATTTCTTTCGCTCCTTAATATTGTGATTCTGTCATATGTATGTACATATTTATATTAATTATAATTATTTAATAAAAAGTAACGAAAATAAAAAATTTCTTTGCTGACCTAAATAGGAATTGAAATATTACTTTCCAATTCAGATTATTAATTTTTGGTAATAGTTTTCAATGCATTTTATTTAATTATTCTGCAAATAAAGATATGTTCATTCTATTCCCTTTATAATACAAGAGAGAGAATTTTTAAAATTACAAGAAGAATCAATGATATTATTAGAAAAAGAAGAAGAAATATAGAAGTTATTAGAAAAGTAATATTATGCGTAAAATGTGTGATTTAACCAGAATTTTATAAAAAAAAAGAACTTAACAATTACTAAAAATGATTTAAATGAAATTTTTTTATTAAAAATTTATCTATATATATATATATATATATATATTCAATCTTTCCTAAATATCCTATCATAAATATTATCAAAATTTATTGAAGTTCTCAATGGAACGCCATAATCGGTAAATCTAGCTTCAAATCATTTTATACAAAAATTATTTTTTCACATTTTGATAAATTTGTGTCAGTATCGTTTTGATAAATTTATGTCTTAAACTGCTTAAACATACCACTCAATAAGCACACATGAATCACTGTAAGCAATTATATAGGACATTAAGTTAATGCATTCTTATTTAAGAAATCATGTTTTTTTTTGGAAAATATACTCATAAAAATATATTTTTCAGAAATTGTATTTATCGTACAAAGATTTGAATTTGATGGATCAACCCTTTATTTAATTTTTTAGTTTTTATATAACAAATCTAATTCATAGCAGTCGGAAACAAGCGCCTTTCTAGAAGCTTGGAATTCCCATTTCTAGAAACTTGCAGTTGTTTAGAAGTTTTCATAAACAACTGCAAGAAAAAAATAAAGTGATTAAGTAATTTAACTAAAGTTATCTGAGTAATTTAACTAAGATCTACTTTACAAAAATGATATTCTTCTGTGTATTTATGTGAATAATATACTCTATAACCTACATCAAATTTTTTATTATTATTATTACAGTATACCGTCAGCAACAAGGACGTGGTAAAACATTAATATTCCGATACCCACCAATTTTGTACTAGTTACTGATTCAAACCAGATTGAAAAATGATGATTCATTTATTCATGACGTAAAATTACAAATGAAAATTGTTTTAAAGGATTTGGGCCAACATTATCTGCAACAAGTATTCCGAAAACGAGCATTTTTGGTTTAGTCGGACCAGGAGCACTAGTCAAGGCTCTGTTGAAACTGTTAAAAATCTGGACTTTTCTTGAATATTAGAATTACTGGGATGCAAACATTTATTGAGAAGGTTCCCTAAGCTGTATATAACATATATAGAACTATAAGTGAAGTTAAAGAAAATTAAATCGACTTCAAACTAGGATTGAAGATCTGAGACAAATTCCCATTAGAATTGAGAAAGCTGTAAGAAATGAAGTTTCTGGATTGGAAGATTTGGAAAATTTTTAATTACTTCTTGAAGATTTAGAGGTAATGGTTACAAAATTGATTAATTCTAACAATGAATCATTGCTCATGAGTGTAGTTGAAAAATACAAATATGAGAACGGAACTTTTCTTGTTTCAAAAATATTTTGCCTATAAGGTTTTCAACATTTTCGGGAAAATATAAAGATCCAAGTAACTTCAAAGAAAAATTCTATGATTTAATTTTTCGAACAATCAACTTATTCAGTCTCAGAAATTACATTATTTGTGCTCATTTCTTTGATTCAAGATATGACAATAAAAATTAATTATTGATATTCAGGTATAATCAGTGTTGAAACTTATAGAAACAGAACATGAAATTCCAAAAGAAATTTGTGAAATGTCTGACTGTGTTCAGAAAAGTTTGTTTCTTGAAAATATTAAAGTATGAACAAAATGATTTATTGGAAGCGTGTTTTCTGCAAATAGCGATTTAGAAATTAGTTAAGAAATATCTGAATAATTTTGAAATGAGTCGAAAAGCATGAAATAATTCCCTCATTTATCGAGCTTGTAACATTTTTAAAATAACGGGAAACAATTCTCTTATCCATGGATAGAAATTGCGCAATTGAAACATAAACATTAATGAGAACATGTAATTTTTTCGAAATAAAAACTCAAACAAAACTACGGAATACGAGACATACACATTGATATCTTCAATGTTTAACTCCCACCTCTCGAGGGCATTTTGTAAGGGGTAATTGAAACAATTGAAAGATGTCATCCCCCCCCTTCTTCAGTGTTAATGTACAAGAGACACTGGAGAGTAAGGAAAGCGGAGTGATTTAATGGGCTAAAAGTAAACTGCTTTGATCACCATGCAACGTAAAGGAATTTAAGGAATAAAAGGAGCTATTGTTTTTAGTTAAAAAGTTGTAAATAGCTTCTTGCCAGAGGATTAAAGGTATAAATTATGCAAAAGTTAAATGAAAGAAAGATAAGATAAGAAGGAAAAGCTAAGTAAATAGTATGTTAAAAGTGGATAACATTCAAGGGTTGTTATTAAAAGCTTATTATAAGAAAAGTAAAATTATGTTTCTGCGATCAGAAGTGCAAGACAAGTGACAAAGAACTTAACAAGGGCGAAGGTGACAATAGCAACAAATTACGCAAGAAGGAAAGAAAACTGTGGGACTGCTCTGAAATGATAATCGTTCAATATTAGAAAAAATTAACAATAAATTGTTATGAAAATATTCCTAATCCAATACTATGATGTAAGACTTTCCTAGAATTATAACTACCTACAAGACACAATATCTTATCAGATTGTATAAATTATGCAAATTATGTTAACGAAAAAACTGTAAAAAGTGGTAATGTTATTTAACTTATGTATGAACGTGAGATTTGAAACATAAAAAAATTATTTGTTGCAGACAAGACAAGACTAGCGAGGCACGAAAGGCACCTACCTCAGTAGATAAAAAAAAGTATTACTTTCTTCCTATTAGAACTCTGAAGAAACAAAATGAATTGAATACGCATCGGATGTAATAAATTATTCATATCTGTAATACAGTCATGAGTAACGTAGTTATTCTAAACAAAAATAATATTTTAGTTGGAAATGGGAATTTTTTCTAATGCAAAACACAGAAGAAAGAATAATACAAGGTTTAGGGATTTTTGATTACACCTCAAATATTAACATTTTATCTAGAAATATGTGAATGGCTCGGTATTATAAAATATACATACTTTTGTTTGTAGACTATATTCAATGAAACAAACCTTATAAGGAAAAGTAAATACTTTCTTTTCTAATAAAATTGATAGTTTTAGAAAAACATTTAGAAGCTTTGGAGACTGAAAATAATACCGGATTGACACCAAATTTTACTTTAGATGCTACAGAAATAAAAATTCTTGAATTTATAGAATTATACTATTCCTAATCTTTGTAGCTCAAGAGATACATGCTTTATTACTGCAGATATTTCATATATGAAATTATAATAATAACTATATAAATGTAAGATTACTTCGATATAAAGAAAATAAAGAATTAATGTTCAGAGTAATACCAAATCTCTCTCTCTCTCTATCAGAACAGTAACCTTAATGCCTTTTACGAGTAATTAATCCAAACAAGCTGGAAAAACGATTAATTGTTTGAATGTCACGTAAGCTTCTAATAAGAAATAGTCCGTTCTGTATTTGCACCTAGAGTTCCAAGAAGTGACGCAGCAATGATGTGGATAAATATAGTCTCTCTAGGTACGCGGAAAATTATTATTTTAACTTGGATTTCTGTTCTCACAGGCTCCAGTTTTATGACTGCACTCGTTGCGCTCATTCTTTTTCTCTTTTTTTTAATTCGTGTTTTGTAGAACCACAATCGACCTGAACTCATCGTTGCATCATGATTATTCCGTTGGTTAGGTAGGTGGTAATTTTTTAACTAACCAAACATCGCCACTACTATAAAATCGAAATATGTAATCACACCAAAACTCGTTTAACTTTAAAAAAAGATTTAGATTTTAAACTTGACTTTTCTTTTATTAATTGGACATATTTTATGGTCTCTTCTTCAAACCAACTGTACCTAAAAGACATTAAAATGAATAAAGAGTAATTTTAACATTCATTGATAAGATGACGGATAAGCAGTTACAATTACAAAATTCATATTCTATTATACCTAATACACATATTTTTTTCGCTTAAAATCAAATTATATATGATCATTATACGCGAATTCCGTTCAAACTACTTTTATAAATAAATAAATTAAGATCATTATACGCAAATTCCGATCAATCTATTATTATAAAATAAAGTAAAATGTTCTGAGACTGACACAACTCAGCAATAAAAAAAATTAAATAATAATAAAACACACATACCTGAGGCGTAGATTTTAACTTTTTCAAGTGATGGAGCTGCTATAAATGTTTTTAAGACAGAAAATCCCATATAAAAGTAAATGGAGACTGAAATGAATAAAAAAAAATCTTAAATAACAATACCAAAGTATAAATAACATATATACGTATTCTTTTAGCATTAATTTACTATGTGAGTTTTATAATAAATTATACAAGGAACTGTATTTTTGGCGAGCATCATAAGTTATAATAACTGCATTATGAAATATTATTACAACAGAAGTGTTAAATATAGGTACTTCTTTCTTTATTTCACTTTACGCTGATTTAATAAGAAACTGTATATATCTTTTTGATTTGTAACAGTTGATCGGAATAAATTTACATTTATTTTTCTACTCTCAGATTATATAAAACCAAATTAATAGAGCTATCATGTGTAATCATGATATTAATATTATAAAATTAACAACAAAAAAGATTTTATTATTATTCCGCTTTATGGATTATTTTTTTCGTTCGTACAAATACATTATAATTTCTGTCAAACACAATGTACTTCTCTTATCATCAAAACGATAAAAAAAAATTTAAAACAGCAAAAATGTAAGCAATTTAAAACTTTTCATTAACTTCTAATGTATCTCTACTATTTGTTCGGTATGTAAATAAAATTGTGACATTAAACTTATTTTATAGTTAATTAAGGGCAATTTTTGTATTAAAACTGATATAGCGATAAAACTATTTGTTGTTATCTGATCTTTTTTTGGCGTCAAATAGCTGAAGCATATTGATGATGACTAACAAATGTAGAAATTAGGAAAACTGTTGCTTAAAAATTGAATAAAAAATAGTTGTATTTCCTTGCGAAATGCTTTAAAGATTAATTACATGAAAAATAAATAATTAGCACACATAGCATTTGATATGCAGGGTGATTAAAATGATTAAACCGATTTCAAAATTCCAAATTTTCAAAAATAAACAAGAGAGAACAATAAGTTATACATGAATGATAGGAAAACTATGAATTTTTTTTACAAGTGTTCGTTATAACTTGCTTTAGTTACATGTATAATGTCAATTGGACACCTAAATTACTGAATAACACGTTGTTAAATATCAGTTTTAACTGATCTGCTGCTGCAGAAATCCGTTGTTTAAGCAAATAAATTAATGGTTAATTGTAGATCATACATGCCCTTTGACTTGTATAAAAACCCAAATGAAGAACTAGCATGGGGTATCAGATCATTTGACATGGAAATCGCATATCAAGTGATTTATGTTTTCAGCTGTAAAACACCATATTACCTGGCTATCATCATATCACCAATCCAACAGCGAAGTAGCTTCCGAGGAATAATCTCACGAAGAACGCAAAAGGATCGCCTATTTTTGAAAATATAAGAATTCCACAACTTTTCTTTGTAATATATTACTTATCATTCTCTATAGTTTTTCTTTTGAAAGTATGGAATTTTTAAATCTGAGGAAACTTTTTGAATCACCTTGTATATTCTCTCTATCTGTCAACACACACAAGCATGTACATACATATACATACATATATAAACGCATGTACATACATATATAAACGCTTTTTCGAGTGCAGGAACAAGTATTACTCACTGTTCATGGCAGCACTGAAAGTGATGAAGTTGCTCTCAGCCATATGATGAGAATTCGACTAACGAAGTTTGGACGGGCAAACAAAACAAATCCTGTACTGAGTATGCCACAACTTTGTTTCCGCTTGAATTGCGACGTTTTGTTATGGTGTCACAATAAGAATCAGAATTTATTGTCATACCGAGGTAAATAATTCATAATTAACACTTCTTTCGTATTGCAAAATTTGGGTGATGAAATTGTTTGCTTGAGTTTCGTTCTTTTTATTTGATGAAGACTATCTGCATTCCCAGGATTAACGAATTTTGCAAACAGAAAACGAATCTCAGTAAGCATTTTACAATTAGAGGCTTTTCAATTGTGTGAGGAATTTTAAATGTCCACAAACAAACGTAATTACGTAAGAGGGTTTCCGTGCTGCCTTCTGAGACTAGTCAACTAATGTGGGTACTCAATGAAACAGCATAGAATGGCGATATTAAAGCTGTTGCTGTCAAATATATTTAAAAACAGTATTTATTTAAGAATTATGTCAAGTATATATATATGTGTGTGTGGTGTGTGTGTGTGTATGTGTGTACGCGTAGATGTTTTATTGCAAAATAATTACCGAGTATTAATTTACTATATTTTAAAAAAGTTCACAAGTATGAAATTGAACCATCTTTCTAATGAAAGGGAAATTTTGTTTACAGACAGTTAAAAATGCTCTACATATCCAGTTTTGATGGATGAAAGGCACCTATATACTCAAAAATATATGATGCATATAGAAAAAATCTCCTTAGAGACGTTGGAATGCGTCTTCGTCCATGTGTGTACTGAATAAGGGAGAGTTTCGGACGAAATTGGTTGAAATAAAATCTTGCTAGCAGTTCATTATGGATTACCGTATTCTCGACTAGCTAGGAATGTTTATTTCTAATGGGTAAATGGAACGCAGTCTGAAACTCTATCTTTAATATTGCGTTAAGCACTGAAGTCTCTTTTGCCTCGTTCTTTAACTCAACTGGTGTTTGAGAAATGTTGTGATTTTGGCCATCTCAAGTGACTTGGACGACACTTGAGATGGTCCCCCTCTCCTCAATTCAACACCACGTCAATGGGAGGACTTTGACCCCCGACAGATTTAACGGGAATCAGCCTCGGCTACATGGCGGGTCTTTAGTGGAATCGATGCTCGAAACTGGGTCTCAACAAAAACCTCCATCCGCAAATCCACAGACTTGACCATTGTCTATCGCGGCCAACTTGATCGAAGAAAACTTACCATTTTTGGGAACATTCACACTATTATTCTTTTCATTTGTGTCTCGTAGGTATTTTGAAACAATTTCTGGGTTACTGAAACTTTTGGAATTTATTACTTCGAATAAGGAAACAATACATTTCTATCAAAAATGCAATTGCAATAACATTCTTTATTACTTTCTGATTCATTATCGAATGTTAACACATTTAACAAATCTGGAAGAATGTTACAATTTTTACTGGCTAACTACAATGGGTTGTTGTGAAAGTAAATTCCTATTTCAAATCAAAGGAAATTAAATTTAAATTAATTTGAGAAATAAATTTAAAATTTATGTGTAAATGTGGATAAATTTTGCGATCAAATTTGATTTTTTCTTGGTATTTATTTATGATACTGATATGTATATAATGATATTATTTTCTTATTATTAAATCAAAATAGGCAATACAATAAAATTAAACATTAATGAATTCATAAAATACAAGGAAAAACCCAATAATTACTATTTACAACAACTTTTAAAAAATAATATTCATATACTTCTACTGTATTTATTTTTAATGTTTTGGTAATTAATAAAAAAAAATGCAATATAATTCATGTTCATAATTTTAATTTTTAAAACATATATTAGCTGAGACTGAAAGTAAATAAATGTTCTTCACTAAATGGATAATCATTCTTTTTCTCAATCATTTTTTTTTTTAAAACATTGTTTGAGTTAAAAAAAAAAAAAATATATACACTTTCGTGGTAAAATGACATTTTAATTTCATGAATTATGTATATTAGAAAAAAAAGTTACGGATTTTGGAATGACCATTCTATCTATTTTTATTACATTATGTAATAAAATATGAAGGGAATTTTATGATTATGGAAGTAAAATGAGTTTTTTCTCTTTTTATATATTTACGGTGATCAATTTAAAAGAGTACCCTTTTTATATTATTATCTACATATATAATATATGTAGTAAGTTTTTCAACATCATTACGTATTTCATATGTCTATATTTAATGTGCGGGTATCTTTTTTTAAACATAAACTCGCGTCAACATCATTTGTAATTTCTAATCAAATTCTGCGTAAATGATTTGAGTAAATAGTCGGCTTCTTTCAAGGTTTTTATAGTTAATTTTTATTTCTAAATGCTTATTTCGTAAAATTATGAATGACAACAATAAAAATTATCTGCATAAACTAATTATTTGATTAAATGAATTCCGAAGTGTACTTGGAAGTAATTCAAACTTTTAATCTTTCACTTGAGATACTGGACAGTTACTACTGGTTTCAACTAGATGGATCATTTAACGCACGTGAAACCTAACTATGAAAGTTTTAAAGGAATGCTATGATGACCGTTTAATTTCAATCGGCCTCTGACCATCAAGGTCACCAGACCTCACCCCGTTACATTTTGCTTATGGGGTTATCTCAAAGAAGTCCTGATAACTTCGATGAATTCAAACAAATCATAACTGAATTAATAATTCCAAGAATGTTGCAAAGTGTTTCAAGAAACTTGGTTCGACGAGTTCATGTTTGCATTCAAAATTGTAGTGAATATTTTCAACCTCATTCTATGTTACCTCACAGATAAAGTTATAGTACTCCATCCGTGTTTGAAATTGTTTCCCATACATAAATTAGGTTCATGTAAGAATAGTTGCCACATCTGTAACATTTAAGGCCGTTCTCTGTGAATAAAAAAAAATCTGATTAATACTCATAGATGGCGCTGAGTATTCCAAGGTATTTGGCATGTTGTGCTGGCTGCAATTTCCGACTTTGGAGGTAAATATATCTCTGTGGTGCTATGGGTAATTGGTGGATTCCATGGAATTTCACAGTCTCAAATTTGAAAGGGCATTCAGATTTATTGTATTTGAGGAGGTGTTTGCGATTTTTTGTTGCTGAAAAGGCAGGTGCGGAGAGAAAAGTTTCTTTTCTGCTAGTAACAAGATATTTTAATGAAGGAAAGGACTATTGAAAGTGATAAAGATTAAACAAGTGAACTTCTCTATCCCTCATTTATTTTTATAAGAATAATATTATTGATATATGTAAAAAAATAGCAAGTAGGAAGTAAATAATTGAGGAAAACTTATAGTGAATAAAATGAAGATAGTAAAAAGAATGTGAGGAGTTTTTCCAAGTATTTAACAACAGAGATGTTGCTTTATATTATTTTCGAAGAAATCTAGATTTAAGTTATAAAAACAATCAACACAAAGATTAATTAACAGTTTACATAAAACTATATATATATATATATATATATATATATAATTTGCATTAATTTTGAATTATATATATATTTATAGTATAAAATGAGTAACTTACAATATCTTACGAATAAAATAAATACGGTCAGGCTTCAAGATTTTTTGAGGCTAGGTTATCGATTTTTTTTTTGTCAAACAATCACCTTTTTTCTAATATTTTCAAATGTCTAGATCACAAATACAAATTGCTTGGTGTAGCATAGCCATATTTGGCTCTTGTGCCGTAAACTTCTATTTTCACTCACTCTCTTTTGTTGGATCAAAATTCACAAATTAGTGTCATTTTGGAGGAAAATAAAACATAATGAAGGAAAATTGTACAATATTCAAATGGCAACATTGAAAAAACGACTCTTTAAAATATTACTTTTTTAAGATGTAGCTCCTATAAATAGTGCAGCTGGCATCCCTATGATAAAAGATTGATAGTGTTGTTAACATCGCACTTAAAAGCAACACGATGATAATTGGCGACACACCTCCCAATTTTTAACCCAAGTCAAATGACCAGGAGGACACTGGTGAGCTGAACTTATACTCATCATACTTCTACACCACGTGATAACTTGGAGCCTCCACAGATGTAACGTTCATCAAAATCAGTAAATGGTGGTTTTTGACGGAATCATTACTCCAACCCATGACTCAAACAAAATAACGGCATAGCCTTTCGGCTACAACGACCAATAATTGTGTAAAAATATAATGAATACAGGAAAAATATTTTCAACAAAATACATAATTTTTTTCTCTAAATTATACTGCCAATAGATTTACATAATCCTTTCTTCATGTTTCTTATTTCTTAAAAGACTGTCAAAAAATTGAATCAATAGAATTGTCAATCCTACTCCGTATCCGTATCCAGGTTGTGTAATGGTGGGCGCATTTGTGACATCTTCTGCAGCATTAGTTAGGATCTGAGACATCGAAACTCAATGAATGCTCATACGAGAAAGAGATAGTTAAGAAAAATCAAAATAGTTTTATTTTTATTATAGGTTGACAACTGTTATACTATGAAGGTTACTAACTCGTGACTGGAACCCAAGAATACAATAGAAATTTCAGCTTATATCTATAAAAATAAAATTGAATCTAACGCGAGAATAATACTTATAAACAGATTCTGAGTCAAATATTAGCTTTCCAGTGATCACGTAACTATCCAGCCCCAATATCATGCACAATCTTGTTATAATAACCTTCGATCTCCCTCAGCATTTTAAAACATCCAATTTCTCTACATCATTTATTTCCTATTCACTATATTTTTAAATGTTTAGCAATGTTAGTTTACCTAAGACATAGTTTAATAGTTTAAACACAAAGTGAGGTTCTTAAATCAAATAACGTCATAAAGTAGCTCAAAAAGAAAATTGAAATGATGAAAAGCACAAGAATTTTTTACAGTACACAAATATTAAAACAATTATCGGGCAAATCATGAAATTTGAAAGACTTATACAATTGAAACTTATGTATCGCTGCTTTTTCGAATATAAGACATCATTAGGATAGTTAGAAAATAATTTTTTAATCTTTCAAATACACCAAAGGAATCGGAATCTGTTCTTTATTTTTGTTTTCTTATTTAAGTATGAATCGGAGTAAACTTACGTTTAATTGTATATGGGGGATGGAACCATTCAATAAAACAAAAACAAAAAATGTTCAATGTTGTTATGGTAATACTATTTTATGTTAAATTGGTATTCTTTTAAGTGCAACGGCAATAAATATTCTTTGAATTAATTATAATTTTTAGCTAACATGCGTAAAATGAATCATCCTCAAACTATAGCACTTATTATGTTCGAAAGTTATTCGTTGACATGGTCAGAAAATTAGAAATATCAAATTTTAATTTTTAATAATAACAAAAAAAAGCAAACATAACCGTTATTCTACAATTATTAATAAATTACATAGCTTAATTTTTGATTAGTTTAAATAAATTTTTAAGTGATTTGTTATCGTATATCAGTTACTTAAAAATAAGCAATGAAGTTCCCCCCCTCCCGTAACTGAATTAATCATTTATGGTCATATATAGTATTTGTTACAGTAAACATTTGTAATAAAACTATAATTGTACAACCCATGTTTCAAATTATGAATATGTGACAAGGACGTAAAGTAAAAACAAAAGCAATGGGATGGGTTGGGATGGGATGATAGTATTTAAATGCGTGAGTGTAACGAAGTGTAAATGTGGTCCAAGCCTTTGAAAAATGAAAATCAGAGGGAAAGGAAAATATAGAATGATATCTGGGTATCCTGCGGATGCGTCACCCGTGTTTACCAAAGACGGTAAAGTCTCTATAGAGACATAAAGATCAGTAGAGTTTATGGGGGTCGTGATGCATGTACTTGCCAAAGGAAGGCAAGTGTCTGCTGGGATAAAGAAAACAAAATATAACAAGTGCTGCAGTAGTCAGAAAACGATGCAGTGATCATAAGAATTTTATTTTTGTGTATTTATCAGTTTATAAAATGAATGACTAAGCCTAGAGATGGTTTTTTTTTTACGAATAGGAGAAGCATTTCCTCAGGATTCAGTTCAGTTTCTATACATAAAATGTATAATAATTTTGAAGGAATTTCGAGAAGATGAGATTGAAATGCATAAATATAAAATGATCTAAATAATATTTTGATAATATATATTTATTTAGTAAAAATTTAAAAATATAATGTATACTTATTACATTTATGACAGATATTAGAATATAATGTATATTTACGATAAATGTTTATTTAAAGGTTCAAATGACGTTGACCTCGAAAGATGGAAATTTATTTTAATTTTTTTGGTACCAATATTTATTTTTTTTTATTCTTCTTTATATGCCAATACTCTAAAAGAGTAAATTACAGTTGATTAAAACAATTATTTTGTGTTTCGTTTCTTTCATACGTATAATTCTCTACGAAATATAATAATAAAAAATTTAAAAAAATTATGTTAAATTAAAAAAAATAACTTTTGTTGGAAGAAATAAATGAATTCAGTACACCATAGTGACTAAATTGAAATTTCATATTTCATGCTTGAAGAAATAGTAATTTGCATTTTGTGGTACTTTTAAAGGATGAATTAAGAATGTTTAAATAACTTTAAATTGATTTCAGAGAAGTTCACCATTAATTTAATTTAAATTCTGCCTTTTCTCCTTTCACTTCACTGAATCAAAACTTATTTTTTAAAACATCATTTAAATAACACAAACTTACCACATTACACAAATACATTTTTACAAACACGCACAAAATATTCCCAAATTGGTGAGTTTGTGAATGGTTAGGTTAAAAGCTTCGTGTAAACTTCTGTGAATCATGAAGCTTTCTTATTTATGTACAATTTGTAACAATTTACAAGTTTCTATAACTTATTTCAGAAAGTAATTGTAAATGTTCTCCAAAATTAAGCATTCCTTGCTAAGAGTACGTTTTACCGAAACAGTACGTTTTACAGTACACCTTTATATCAATTAGATATAAGGATGTTGCTCAAAATATGCTGGAATCACCTGTTTCAGCTTGTCCGAAGTGCGTCAATAAATAATAAAAATTAATTTCAAATCATAAAAATTGATTAATAACGACCTACGAATATATTCTAGCTACACTATTCGATAGAGGGAAGCATATATTTCAAACTTATTCGATTATGCTTGAGTGAATAAATTTTTTCTTGTAGAAAATGTTTGAACATTTCTTCTCCTGTACTTTAACATAGAAAATTGACTATCTATTTTACATAATGGCAAAACTTTGCATACTTTTTTAACAAATCAAAATTATAAGAACGCTACTTATTTAATAATTATATATATTATATCCATACTAATTCATATTAACATTGGAGTATTTCTTCTACCTGAAAATGTGTTCGAACTCTGTGCCCTATTCTTTAACATTAGCCGAAAACAGCCTTAAGGGTAATAAGAAAAACCAACGAGTACTCTTTTAAATTGATCACCCTGCAGTTTACTTTACCATTTATAACAATACAGCACTTGAGAGTCTCAGGACAGCTTTCTTGATAAGATTTTATGCAGAACAACAAGAACTCGATATCTAAAATGTATAAAAAAAACCAATTATTTCAACTGAAAAAACAGAGAAAATAAGAACAGGCAAGCCCCGAAAACACAATTGAAATAAAAGGTTTTGCTTTAGCTTGGTGCCAAAATTAAGAATCCTCTATACAACATGACATCTTAATGATGTGAAAGCTTATTAACTTAACTCTGAGTAGTGACATTAGGACATTTGGTGATGTACTCCATAATTTTGAGCCAATGTCAAGTGACGAGGACGATCCTATGCTTGTATCTCCCTCTCGAAACGTTCTATCGTACCAATTGGAAGACATGGTATCTCGACCAAATTTAACGAATGGTTCTTTAGTGGTATAAGGACTCCCAACTCCCAAATCGATGAAAAAGACGAAAACTGCGACTCCACGACCATGACCACTAAGGTTCTGCGGCTACAATATGGCATTCTAGATCTCGGTTTTGAGAATTAGATAACACCCTGTGCAGCAATTAATTTTTTTTAAAAAAATATTCGAAACTATCTTTTGCAACCCAACCCTCAACTAAATAAAAGTTTTTAAGACTACAAGATATCTTGTTGGAAATGTTTCAAATTTGCAGGTATGTTGAACAAAATTAGTCCCAAAAATAAAGAAATTTATTAAAATATAAAATACATTTTATTCGAAGATTGTATAGTATATATAAAAATTTTGTGATTTTAATTGTGTTTTCGGGAAGCCTTTCTTGGTCTATTTAATCATTTTTTGAAATTGTAATTATATTTCTTATTTTTGTGTATTAATTTGTAGCTCTGAACTCTGAAGAAAATTAAAAATTCCTTTACGTGACATTTTATTTCGCTAGAACAAAAAAAAGCAGTTTTATGATATCATAGAAAAGAAGGGGAAAGTACGATATGTCGCTTCGGTTTATGTAATATTGGTATTAATGTTTAATATTTTTCATAAAAACTGAGTAGTAAATATATTTTTAAAAATTATAAACATAAAAAAATGTATTTATAATTTTCAAGTCCTAAATCTCTTTGCACTATTTCTTTGTTTTGTGAAATATGAATTCGCATTCCATAGCAATTTAATAAGAAATGAACTGCCTTATTCTGCGAGGATTCACCTGTCTATTCCTTATGGTGAAAAAATTTAAATACTCAAAATTATTTCGTAGACTGCTCAAGTATAAATTAGCATCTTTTTCAGTAGTCATAGTAATAGTACCCCTAAGGGTTAGTGAATAATTTTTAATTGGTAAACGTAGAAGTTAATAAAAAAAATGTTTTGCGTTACTTCTAAACCATTTTATAAATAAAAATTTAAGTTCTATAAACTAAAATTAATTGCTAAATTGTACGCATGGAAGTTATGGATACAGTTGCTTAAGATTTAATCATTCCTTTAAGCAAATAGTTTGTAACGATTTATCATGATTGTGGGATTGAGACATAGTAACGCTACAAAACTCATAATCAACTAACAACCTTTAAGCACTTTATTTTGACCTTGAACTAGTAATATTAAAATAAATTAATAATATGGTGTGGTTAAGTAATAGCGCCCTTAATAAAAAGAATATAATGGGAGAATATTTCTATTTATCTGGAAGAATTAAGAGTAAACTTTAAGTCATTGAATTTCATACAGCTATACTTTTATTTCCGGAATGTGAGTAAAAGATATGAGACTATATTGATACGCTCAATATATACTACAGTTGCTCGAGCCTATATAGTGTTTATAATAATCCCTCTAATTACTATATCTCCCTTTTCAGTCCTATATACTTTACTTTTTAACCAGTTATTTTAATATTTTAATTTACAAATATTATTACCCTTTCGTAAAGCGAAATTCTCTTATCAAGTATCTTCGTAAAGTCGCCTTAAAGGTTAATAAAGGGAAATATGCTTAAGAACTTGTTATAAAAATAGTTTGTAACTTTTCAATCATGAAACAAATAAGCTTCGTACTAAAATCCATGGAAAGTGAAACTGCTAAGTCCTACATTAGAGCAGCAGTTGTAGGAATGATGAAATTCCGAGCACTATTTTATAATTTCTAAAATAAATTTTATGTAGCATATCAAATAAATCATAATAAATTAATAAATATTAGGTGTTACAAAAGATTAGATGGAAGAGGCAATTCCGCATCAATTAATATACTAATATTTTAAATATTTTAACCACACCGGGAAATATTTCACACATGACAACAGAAGGAATACCAAATCCGTTTAAGATGCTATGTGTAAGGTGTGAAGTTGAGTTATCTCAATTTTCTCTTCATTAACTTCGGGAACTTATATATTAATTAGAATAGCATAAAATAAATATTTCTTCCCAATCCAATGGAATCGTGATTAGGTAAATGCAAATTGTAGAGACTTAGAGATAACGATGTATAAATAAACTAAACTGAAAGGAAAATGAAGGGATACAGAAGATAACAACTTGCTGACATAAATTTATGATTTCTATTGAAGTTCTTTGAATTGTTTTATGTATTCAAATGAATTCTGTTTCGAGCATTTATTTAAGAATTTGCTGTTTATATGAAGGGACAGAATCAAACGAGTGAACTTAAAAGCTAAGAAATTTGTTAGTTGATCCTAATTCAGAATTGATATGTCAGTTTTGGATCGAGATAGAGTGGATTTAATTATCCATCAGTGATTATTAAGAAAGAAATCTGGTTTTTGTTCAAACTTGTCTTAAATTGTAGTCGATATTCATTGAATGATATCTACAAATAAGGTATGGTGCAAGAGTAGAGTAATTAAGGTACTTTTGGAAATGAGATGTTTTAGTCTAAGAATTTCTCATAGAAATAATTTTGACCAACAAATTCATTGAAAAGGAAGTCCGAGAACTATCGATGCGTGTATTTCCCATTCATATCTGATACTTAGACTGCTGAGCAACTGTCACTATTCACATCAGACACTTCATATTTAAGGGATTCACTTCAGACCATTCTTATTTTTGTGGAACTTTTTGAAACGCATGTTGATTTAAAAACGCGTCATGATGCTCAAAAATAAATAAAAAAATAAATCCTAAAATCTTACCTGACTGAAAACTATACGTAAAGGAATTCCAAAACACTTGATGTCGAAATTGGAGGGAAGGGGGATGGCAGAGTATTGTAAAGAAAATTGAGTTGTAGGAAACAAAATGAAGATAATATGTAATTAGGATAATTCTTCAAATTAATAACTAAATCCAACGGTGGGAAAAAATGGCGGCAAAATGTGGAATACACCTGGCTATAAATTCTTTTTACCCGAATTCAATAACATATGTTATACTTTTTAAATATTCTAGTTTGAGAGCGAAATAAAAATAATGAATTGTACGAGTGATGTTCCGAATGTACGTTTCGTGATATTTTTTGAATGAGCACATGGTACAGCAGATGAATCAAAGAGCAACCATAAGAATCCCTACCCTTTGCTAGTTCAATGACGGAAGTAGCGTCAGAGGAGTAGGAACGACGCATGCGCAGAGCTACTAGAAAAGAGAGGAACAGCAGATCGGTGTGCCTGAGAAATGATTAACAACGTGTTCGGTAATGGAAAAGGAAACATTATTCGATGTGAATAAGCACGTAGGATTAGTCGTCCATGAACGCCAACAAACCTTGCGTAAACATGTCATGCCTCATCACATGGTTGGACGCTGGTGTTGCATGTTCAAAGAAGGAAGGCAGAGTGTAGAGGATAAAGAACGAAGTGGGCGTCCGTCCTCATTCTTGAATGAAAACAACATTGCTAGTGTACAGGACATGATGTTAGCGGACAGACTAATAATGCTCCCGTGCGTGGCGTCCGTGCTAGGTATTGGTCTCCCTCAAGACCTATCAAAACAATATTTAGATAGAGTAGGCTGTGCTACAATTCTTTGCATCCCATGACAACGAATTTTCAGAGTGTTTTCTTTATAACTGATTGCTTCGACAACTGTTGCTTTACGAAATTGCATCAATATCAATTCCTAGCATGCCGAAAAATATTGCAAGGTATATAGTTTCTGAGAACAAGATTTACTTTTTATATGCAATAAATTTTCCTTCTGTAAAAGAAATGATAAAACTTATTTTCGAAACATCCCTCGGGTATTTCTAGATACCGCTTTCTTTGTATACAGTATTAAAGATCCATAACGATTCACTCATGAAATGGCAAACTTGTACAAAATGCTTGATTTTGTATGAATTACAGCCTCTGTAATTTTATTCTATATTTCTAAATGGTCCTTAATCATCAGCTGCGAAATTGTTACACGCATAAATTTAAAAAAAAATGAAAAAAGCATATTTCATTAATGCTTTAAAAAAGAAAGGCATTTCAAAAAATTTCCCATATCTGAAAAACTCTATTATAATATTCAGAAAAAAATCTCGATTTTAAACTATTTGTAACAGAACTGTGAATTTAATATGTATTAATTTATTAAAATATCTACTATTATTTTGCAATTGTTTGCAGGTCTCACTAAAGAATATAGTTAAAATTCTGGCGGTGGTATTTTCACTTTAGAATACTAACATTACATCAGTGTTATTTTCTCCCGATTCTTTGCAAATCTTAACAAACTAAGAAAAACATGTTCACTTTGAATATAACTCCATTCAGTTCATTAGAATATACACGAATTTAATCTAACTCTTGATTTAATCTTTATATCTAAGTAAGATATCAGTGTTTGGAACGAAAAATATACTCTAATATTTGAATACCGTTTTAGAAATAGAAAGTTATATTGCATTATTAAAACTCAAATTTAAAAATACAGATTTTTTTTACCGGATTGTTATACATCCATATTTGTAAATAATTCACTTTTGTCCTTTTAACATGGATACAAATTTTTGTGGATTTATCTAAAATCTATTTTTCATCTAAGATTTACATTAAATAAATTACTTCTATGAAAGACTAGATTCATTAGATATTTGTATATCTAATGGATCTTGCTGTATCCTGTTTTGTCGATTACGAAATTCACAACCAGATTGATTATTTTCATACATATAATCAAAATTTAACTAAGACTATTTGATTAAATGATAATTATGTGATCTAAAATTTATTGCATTGAAATAATGAACACATTTTAAAGTTTCTTATTTATGAAACCTTAACTTAAGAAATTCTTTCAATCTTCTACATGCAATATAAACTGTTCCATGAGGAAAAAATTAACTTCAAATATCTTAGTAACTACTTACTTTTCCTATGAGTAGCATTAAGAAACGTCAGGTTCCTTAAATTTAGAATGTAAACACCTTGCATTCTGGGTTTTCCAAGCTAGAAAATATTTAAAAATTCGTATTATATATAACAATAATACTCAAATATACCAAATTGTGATTTGAGTAGTTAAAAGCTAATAAATTTTTGTTTATATAAAAATAAATTTTTTGTTACTTTTTCTCATTAAGAATACTGTTGATTAAAGAAACATTTTAAGATTTCATACTGATTGAAAATATATAATTAAAATCGATAAAAGTATTTTTAAAAAAAAAACAAAGAGTAAAAATTCTCAGATGTTCTATGCATTTGAAAATTGTAATAAATATTATTTAAGAATGACAACAAATAGTAGTTTCATTTAACTCTTCACCTTAAAATTGATTTATTAACGTCGCACGTAGAAGCAACCTGAGGGTTATTGGGGATGGACTTCGTAATTTTGAGCGGTCAAAAGTCTCTACCTGAGATACAAATCTCTGTCCAAACTTCCACACCTCACTAAAGGTTGTACATGAAACTTTAGCCGATTCAACAACGATCATTCTCTTTATACAGACGCCTTATTCAGGACTCGAATCCTCGAACCAATGAAAGAAACAACACAGTTCGTGTGTGTAAGACTACTGCAACTGTGTAAGACCACTGTTCGTGTGTGTAAGACTCTTTTACACCTCTATTATTTCTGAAGAACTGTTATGTAATTATTATACTCGGTTAAATGTAATTGTTCTTTTAGAAAAAAATATTCCTAACTTTTTTTCAATAACACATAAGTTTCATTAATTGAATATATGTGTCATGACAAAATGTTATTTTGGATTCGTTTTTTCAAATATTTTGATTGTTTTGTTTTCTTTATTCATCCCTAACTTTTTCATATTATCAACATTAAATTTTTGAAAAAATTATAATCAATCATTAAAGTTGTTTTCTCATTAGTTTAAGCATTAATGCTTTAATTGCTTTTTTTTTGTTATTAATATAGTAATAGCCTATTCCTTAAATATATATATATATATATATATATATATATAAATGCTCTAAGTTAAAAAAAACTGTTTTTTGCGATATTTTTCTCTTTATAACATTGCATGTGAAAATAATTAAATAATTAAATCAGTCATCACCCGTAAAGAAAAAGCAAATGAATCTTGTCTTACATTATTAGCAATATATTTTCAGAATATCCATAGGTAATTACAAAAAAATTTTAACTTAGAGGTTCAAGAATACGGAGATATTAAATATCTTTAAAACATTTCATGAACAAAATTTAAATTTTTTGATAAGATACCATTTTCAAATATAACATTTTTGTATCCAATTTTGATCCTACATTGTTCAAAATCATATAAGCGGAATTTCATAAAACTTAAAATCAAAAGTTTTTGTAATATAAGAAAATCAGAGAGGGAATAGACAGAAACAATACCTTAAAAAGCGAAATCTTCCTTTAGAAGTTAGTTATCTATATAAATTGTTTATCAGCTAATCAAATACCGTAATAATTTAGTATTCGATGTTAGGCTCTTCGCGGTTTTCTCTTCAATGAAAACATTACTAGTTAAATTAGAGGAAGCGTGTTAATTAAGTAAAAGCAGTGGTGTATAAAAGAAATCCTATTGAAAGGAGAGAGTAGAGAGATGAAAGAAAATGACAAAAATTGATTGATGTTTTAGGTTGAAATTAATATCATCGTAATTAATTGTTTAAAATTCGATAGAAGTGATTTCTTATAAGAAAAATGTAATTGATTTTGTTAAATGTGAGAAGAGCTAGACCTTTATTACAGGACTAAGTGATTTAAGAAGGATTCGAGAGAGAGAGAGAGAGATCTTTCATATTATTTATAGGTAATGAAGTGTGTTGTATTTCTCTTACGGATAACTTAAATTTAAATAAAGATCTTATTGACTATTTAAATAGACTTTAATATGGCTGTAGAATTAAATAATGAAGGAAACGCGTCTGATACAAAAATATAACGTTTTCCCAGGTTGAATAATTCCAGAAGTTAATTCAAGTGTCTCCCATTTTTCGATAGTTATTTTAAATTAGATAACATTCTAATTTTCAAATTTTGATTTCAAATTAAGAAGTGTATATCACCTGTAATCAGTTCTGTAAATGTATTGTTACATTAATTTTTTAAGACATGAAGCGTAACAAAATAGAAATCTATCAATATCAGAAATTTTGCTAAGGTAAAAATAAAGAGAAAATATACTTTTTTACTCTGCTGGATCATCCTATGCGTATCTTGTTCCAATTCCATTATCATATATTTGACTATATCAGTTTTCCTTGATGAGTTCCAGAAACCTATGAATTGTAAGATAAGTAAATAAAAGAAAAATCGAAATAACTCTATTGATTTAGTTATTAAATAAATTAAACAAGAGTCATTTATTACAGAACCCCCATTTCTTTTTGGTCAGCTTTGGTCAATGTCACTTCTTGCAGACATCATTAAATAAAATATTTTTTCAGAGCCAAAATGCAATAAAATAATTTTTTTTCAAAGAATTTTATTTATTTCATGAGAAGATTGTGACGTTGGGTTATTTGAGATTTTCTCTTCACTAACTTTGGGCACTTTAATTGAGATTAATTACATGAAATAACAATCTATTCTCAACCCAATGGAGACGCGATTGTGTTAATTAGATGCAGGTGGAAATAAAGCGAAATGTTTCAGATATAATGAAATATAAGTAAAGTGCAATTTAGAGAAAAGAGAGAATGTGGCAAACTCTGAGTTTTGATCTAATAAGTTGCAGATATTATGAAAAGTTATTATCAAGAGTTATATATATATAGTTACCAACTATTGTAGCTACAGATGACATGTCGGAGGAAGTGATTCAACTGGAAGGCCTCGGTAAGAATATTTTATTTCGGTGATATTTAAATTGGTTGGCTGGCTAGACTTAGAGTCCAAAGAGAGATATATATTATTAAAATTGATAAATAGTTAAGTTGACTTAGTCCAGTTTGTCATTAGAGTATTTATTGACTTTCAGAGTAGGTTACATTTAATCGAACTATGGCTCAAGAGTCTGATAGAAGTAGCAATCCGTTACAAATTTACTATACATTTGAAATGTGTTAAATGAAATATACAACACAAAAGAGTTTGGTTCTATGTCCAAAAAGGCGATAGAAAAAAAAGGTTATATATATATATATATATATATATATTGTATATATATAACGAAAATTCACACCAAAATATTTCTCGAATTTTCAATTAAATTTATTTAAAAGTCATTTAGAATATCATGACCTTCATTTTTTTATGCACAGGCACATTCGTATTGCTTGAAAGAGAAACCAGAAGTGAAAAAAAAAAGCAATATAAATTCTCGAGGTGATGGAAACATGAAATATGAAATTCTAATAGATGTTTATTTTATACTATAAATTAGATTTCTACAAATAAAGATAAGTAAATTTCCCTACTTATTACAACATTTCTGACTCTGAAAACAAGAATATCTGTCGTGATATACGAATATAAAATACATTAATTTTGTACATTACACAAGATTTTCATATATAATTCCATTAGAAATTGATGATAATCTATATAAGCTGTATGTCAATTTTATGTTAAGTTATCGAACATAAAATATATGCTTCATATAATATAAATTTATGTTTTTAATAATTATATATTTTAAAATCAATTCATATCATATTTGGAGTTATTGTTACATTCATTACATCATGCAGGGTACGCATTTTCGTAGATAATCTTAAAGCTTGCAGAGAGAGTGAAAGGAAATTATTTCTTGGACAATTATTAGATCGTCTAATCTCTTTACTATACATCACATTAGAGACCTTATGTGAAGTCACTAGTCACTATCCATGTATATTGCAATTCAACCATATAGTTATAGTCCATTTGACAAGAAATACCACATTGTTTTTTCATTCTATGGTATGCCTTTTATGGTTATAGAGGGACCAAAGCCTGATTGACTTCCACATTTTATTACGAATGAACGCTGCATTAAAACATTCAACTTCTCCGATATTTTAATCCGTATCTTCAATAAATATTTATTTATTTCACGTATTTTCGACATAAAAAATTCTTCATAATATGATGAATATTTATACTCACAGTACCAAAAATAGCCACCCAAGCAGGAAACATTGGAACGAAGTGAAATGTAATTTACATAAAGAAATAAATGAAAAATACAAGTTCTAAAAATTAATGCAGTAAAGAATGATCAAAGCAGTTGTGTGCCTCAAAACAATATTTTTCAATAGGACACTGTATTCATTTATGCTGCGAAGTTGGTGGCAGTATGACGTAGCATTGAGGAAAACATGAGTCTGGTATTATCTTGGGATAGACATATTTAATCTGTTCTCGGACATGATATATATGGAGCAGATCCGTTACGCATGAAGGCTATGGAAGTGTTTGCACAATATGTAAGCTAAGGGTGGCTCCTGGGTCAAACGTGACTCAATGAGTGATTAAAAATGGCGTTTGAGTCAGTTCTGAGTGAGCCATCACATTGTTGAGTTTCAAAACATAGTTTTTATGAGAGCATTTTATGTATTTGAATTTCTGTAAGTCTTTCTGATACGATTATTTACGTATCAGTCAAAGTTACTATTTATGTCTAATTCATCAAGAAATCCATTTTGCCTTGTTGGTCAAAGTACTTTTTCACATAATAGAAGAAGACAGGATTTTAATAGACACTATAAAACATAACAGAATACTTCGTTGTAGAAAAAATAAAGTTTGTTCTTGGGTCTGAGTTACGAATAGAATATGTGATTAAGAAAAAGGAAGAAATCAGATGAAGACGAGATATATTTGCTAAAGTAAGTTAAGAAACTTACAAGTGACAGATGCGTCATATGAAGTTGCTTTAGCATTGGCAATAAAAAGCAGATTTCTGACCGAGAATAAAAGTTTAAGCCTTGTCGCCAAAAATTTGCAAGCCATTTTCATATTAAAGGTATTGAAAGGAAAGTAGACGAAATTAATTTATCATGACAGGCAATTATGAGACGCATGAAGGAACTCTGTCAATGCGTATTCCAGTTCTATTGGAAGAGCTGGACCATTCATTTACTTTCTTTTCCCCAGCTCTGGATGAATGAAAGTATTTATCTGATATTCTTTAGTAAGAATATTTTAAAAACATATTCACGATAATTTTTAACGTATTTGAAGAACTTACTAGTCTGGAGTACAAGATCAGAAAATATAATGTATATACCCCCCTGATGTCATTGTTTCCTGAACCAATATTAGAGAGGATATGGCTAATCAGACCATATTGCTTGCAGGTTGGATACAATGTCACCCAAACAGGTCTGAATAATGGGGGCTCTTCACATTCCATAATCAATCATGATTGACCTTCAAATAAAGCGTGACTTATCATTGAATATCATACAGCGGACTTATATAGTTTCCTTTGTTCCTCTACCTTGGCACATTTACTAGAGCAATCTTAAATGTATTGGTACTAAAGCAAATCTCGTAAAGCCATTAATCCAGTCTGTGAAACAAGAGCAATACAGGCTTGTTAAAGATCTCCTTTCTATGATGTTATTTAAGTGTAATTCACTTTTCTCGATATGTGTACAAACGTTTATACATTCAAAAACTTTAAAAATATAGCACAAAAAAGAAGCTTCTGATTGAAACTAAATTTAATGCATATAACGATACAGATAAGACATTCACTTGATTCCGCAATCAAGAACAATAAATAAAAACATTGTGCTTAAGTATACAAATTCATTGCCACTTCAATAGCACCTCGAACCATCTACTGCTACAAAACATGCTGAAACACGTTCCCGGTTTTAGTTGATAAGACGTCAATTGTTCTTCTGAGGATGATAGGCCCAAAATTCTTGAACAGCCACCTCCAAAGAGCGTGCAAAGCCACCAAAAGCCGTCTGGCGTTTCAGGTGGTCCCACAATGCTCTATATTGGTCAAATCTAGAGAGTGGATTTGCCATGAAAGAGACTGAATATGATGTAGAATGTCTTGAACTACTTGATCTGTATGTGGGAAAAGCATTATCTTGCTGAACACGTGCCCCAGATTATCATTTATTTAAGGTACCAAGTCGGAACGTACGAACGTCATCAACAAAACTCTAGCTCGTTACGGTTCCACGTACCGTAATGAGAGTAGAGCAGCTGTCATTGGGTATGACACCCCTCAGACAATTGCACCTGCTGTTCGGTTTTTGTTTGGAGCGGCACACAACCAGCTGTATTGTACTTTTCTATTATACTGGTATTGATAATACCAGGGGAATTGTAATTTTGGTATTAATGTACTGATTACATGGGTGTATACACACCTAAATGCATATATCATCTGTAATTAAAATGACCGAGAATCATTACTAATCGCCACGCTTGCTAATCTGTGGCATGCAACGTCTCTTTGGATTAGCTGCAATACAGAAAGACTCACAGATGTTTCGATGTTAAAAGTAGAACACACGCAAAAAAAGAGTTTAGATTGCTGATTCGTTTCCGCAAGTCGTCTGTGAATAGATTGTGGAACAATTTGAATACCTACATCTTATTGTATCACGGATCCAGAAACTATCAGATCTACAAGAGCTTTTAGCACGATCCTTTCTCCTCAGTGTCTTTCTGTTCACGCCAGATCCAGTTCTCTGCATGTGGATACAATCTCGAGTCCCCTTCCCTACATGTTCGATGTTCCACATTCCAAACAATCAACGTAGTCATAAACACGGTGATTCAACCAGCCTGTAGTTTTTATATCGAGGATGATGTTCCTTTCACACCTGCTTAATTTTGCGATATGATTTTCTCACGCATTTACCTAGCATTTTTCGTTCACTTAAGTCCTCCTAGAGTCAGAACATGAAGAACCTTTCCTGTAGCTACGTTTTATATGGAAAATGCTTCCTGGATGTAGAGAATGTACAGGGCGTGCAGTCGTTTGCATTGACACCAAAAGTGGATCATTTTCGTATCGATCGTCATTACAGTACTCTGCAAAGTATCGCGACTGTAGCTCGCTTCCTTCTCAATTCGCTGTTTTCAATCTTTCTGAGAATATATAAACATATGTATGCAGACATTCTTTTTGACGAGACACAAGTGATAATGTTTTCATTGAAATCTCCACTGTAATTACATTGATGGGTTGGTCTTGCTCTAAACTGGATAATGCACTTTCAAACAATATTGGATATCATATAATTGGTTACAGTATCATATTCATCTAAACATGATACAATACATTCAGAATGCTATCCAACACAATATGAACAGCATATAACAAGTCCACGAATAATCTAAATTTTATGGAATGATATACAGAAAGTACGATGTGCATTACACACATCATATTTCCGAAACTTCCTGAAGTTCATGCCCGAACGTATTTCTTAAGTCCTTCCTTGTTATGTACCGTTCATTGAATAAACTGTTTTATTAGTAAGTATAGTACTTTAATGTACATAAAATTCAGCTTAATAATTCACATATTAAATGGAAGAGTCAACTATATACATCTTGATGCACAATAGAATTTTAAACCATTTCTACAGTTAACAGTAACAAATTATCATATTTTAATAAAAGAACAAAATAATGTAATTACTGAAAATCATAACCTATATTTTAAAGTGTAGAGAGAATTAAATTATATTCATATCTTAAAGGGGAATTAGTGATGAATTAATATTATACGTCGAAATGTATTTATTAATATAAAAATTATGGAAGTGGGATAAAAAAAATTCATTATCCTTTTTGAAAAATATGATATGATAAGAAATGAGACTCGTTTTAAAGAACTAAGCAAATTTAAGAAAATGGACAGATGAAAATATCTGATACAGAATCAGAAAAGTGGTCTAACTGCGGAGGCTCTACTTGCAAAAATATTTGTTTTTAGCAATTTCAATTAAAGCAACCTCTTTTTTTCTCTGATATTTATTTAAATTAACTTACCTCTTGCATCTACTTCACCAACGTCGGCATAACGAACTATAAATCCTTCTTTATCATAGCCAATAAAATTTGAAGGACCATATTTGCTTAACACCTGGATAAAAGAAAACGAGAAATTACAACAAATAGTTTAAATCTGAATTCTTTTCTTTAAAAAAAATTATTTTTACAAAATACCTAATTGTTGACAAAATTGAAATTAAAATAATTATGGTTCGTTATTGGTATTTCATTTTCGAATATTCTCCAATCAAGCATCATTTGAAATTTTAACAATCACTTTCTTAACAAGGTATTTGTAAGTACCTCGTTAAGAAATTAAAATTTGTAAATAAGGGAAATTTTATCCTTATTATTATATTATTGGCATAGAAAAAATTAACAGTCACAATAGAACATAAAAATTCTTTAGAATATTTGAATAATGTAGAATTTATTTCGAGTATCACTTGAAATTTTAGACGAAACAGTTATTAATCTCATACTCAAGAAATACCAATTTTAGGAACAAATTAAAATACAAAAATGTCGTGATTCATTCCGCATTAATCCTCTGAAAGAATCAACAGTATAATCAAGGAAATAGAGAGAACATATATCTATATAAAGTACCAATTCTTTTATATTTCCTAAAAAATAATAATAATTTCGTGGAATATATTATCTTTATTAAATATATATAAACCCTATAACAAAAAAAACCTACGCACCAAGAAGGAATTATGGGATGGAGACAAAAATTCGTGGATAGGAAAATTATGTACAGAATTGAAAATGATTAAAATTTCAGAAAAGATTAAAAGATTTATTTCAGATTTACGTAGTTACAAAGAAACGAGCCCAATAAGGTGTTGACCCACCTCTAGCGTGAATGCAAGCTGCCACACGACTTGACATAGAGCGATAAAGCTCCCCGATGGTCTCCTGCGCTATTTCTTGCCAAATTAGCACTAATTGTTGAGCTAGGTTATCAACATTTCCTGGTAGAGGCAGTCATTTCCCCCTCATATCCCAGACATGCTAGATTGGAGAGAGCGATCTGGTGATCTGGCTGGGCAAAGAAGTGTTTGACAAGCTGTAAGTCAGTTCATAACAACACGTACCGTTGGAGGGTAATGCAAAAGGAACGGTAGCGAAACAGGTCTCAGAATATCGTCGATGTACCGCTGTGCTGAAAGTGTGCCTCTAATGACGGTCAAAGGGGGCCGGCTATACAGGGAGAGCTTATGGGGTGTGTAATAGGGAAAGCAGGATCGCCACGCTGCCCTGGGCCTCTACAGACACGTCTTCGATGATCGTCAGGACACAGTTGGAAGCGGGATTCGTCGCTAAACACTATACATCCCCAGCATTATTCTAACCTGATAGAGCCAAACACTACCGTAATCGGGCTCGACAGAGTGCAGGCGTGAGTGGCAAATTGCTTAGCGGTCAGTACGAGCGTATATTTCGCTCTATCAACCGTCTGTGAATTTCGCTCTATCAGCTCGTGTACGGGTCGCACGTGTGATGATTGATAACGATGAATCAGGTGGTGTGACTGTTAATCTGATAATCACTCTGTCCTCCCGATCTTCTTTGGCCTCAGATCGACCGCTACAATCTTGACACTAAAATCTTCTATTTCCCACATTCTTGCCAACATCTTTTAATCGCTGTATCGCTTCGATCCATATGACAAGCCTGTAAAGAGGTCTATCCAAGGTCTGTATTCATTTCTTAAAAACAACACCAAGTGCTCATAATCGTAAATCTTTATGCTATGTGTTTTCACGTAATTTGTGGTGAAATTGATCCTGAAGATGAGGGGAATGGTAAGAATGTATTATTCATCATATGTAAGAAGATAATGGATCTGTAAATATATAGTGAGGAAGACAAAAAAAGTTTAGAAAATCAAAGCATCGAAATATCAACGATGGGTCAAGGTAAGATATATATATATATATATATATATATATTGTTGTTATAATTAAAGGGTCCTATTTATTACCATGAAGAACCCGTTCTACCAATCAGAATTTGATGAAATTTGCTATGTACATTATATGGACCATTGGGAAAGGGTTTTTTCAAGAAAAAAAATCGTTTAAATTTTCACCACCAGATGGAGCTTTTCAAAAATTCCTTATGGAAATTAGTCAAACATATAAAAAGACTTACAGTCAGGGCCATAAAACCATTCTGCATGGCTTTGTCATCTTTAATGAATCCTTTACCGAAAAATGATCGAGCTTGTTGGTAAAATAGTTTTATCAGAACAGCAGCAGTGGCTTAGCTGCCCTGCATGAAAATCGTCATTTAACCCTTTTGGAACGAACGAAACATATATGCATCATTTCGATCGTCATTCACGGCTGATGATGCGTATTCGCATTTTAAGGTGGAACGTTTTTTAAATATCCCTAGATGGCAACCTGTGAACATTACTTTTGAAATGAATAGTAGTTTTAAGATCTTGGCCTTCAGTCTGATCATAGTTCTTCTTAATTTAGTATTTTGCTCACCAGTATTTGAAGGGAGGAAGGAAAGAGTATTGTAAAAGAACTAAACTCGACTCTTTAAACTTCCATGTGAAGTACATTCGTGTTTCTGGTTTTTCACCGAATGTTTTTTTTTTTTTTTTTTTGGATTTTACAATACATTGTTTATTTCTTTTTTTAGAGCTGTGTTGTCAGTACTGTTTGATATTGCATTGCTTTTGGATGCATTTCGTTTACTTCCCTTTTTATAATTGTCTCCTGTTTATAATCGAGAGAAAGTTTTGTTTATCAGAAGAATATGCTTACATGGTTCACGATCCATTAATGACGAATGTGTGATTAATTTTATGAAAGGTTTGAGAAGAATATTTCTAGTGATTCTGACGAGGACATTTTGTCGGAGGTGGATGATACAGGTCTTTGCTTTTCTTATCGCTTGTTTGCTACTTCTTTTAAATTATCTTTATTGTATATATTTTTTTATTAATTTTAAAGTTTATTAATGTTTTTGACCATAAAACTTATCAATAATTTCAGTCATGCTTCTGAAAATTATTTCACAAAATAAGTACTTCTTGATATACATTTTCTGTTATTTAAAGTGAAAATACTATTAACAAAGCTATTTTTAAAATATATAATAGTTTAATTAATGATCTAAAATCTTACCAAAAATTATAACATTACAACAAAAACTTTTTTTGTGATTTTTTTCTAAATTTAAGATTAGTGTCACTCCCACTCCTCAAGAGTTCCTTTTGATTCTCCTCCATTCCCAGGGAACATCTTACTCTAAAATGTAACGTCCCGAAAGGTTAAAGGGATTTCGAAAAAGGCTCATGTCTAAGAATGGTTTGAAGAAGATAATTATGAAATTTAAAGAGAGTTCAGACTTAGGTGTATTACCAGGAAGAGGGCGGAAACCGGTTCCAAAGGAAATTGTCGAAGAAATCGCAACTGCTGCGGTTGAAAGAGCTTCCAGTTCCACCTAATCTTCAGCAAATGCTCCGTCTGTGTCGCAAGAACTTGGGACTCTGTGGTCGATTGTACGAAAAATTTTGCAATAGATTTTAAAATGGTATCTGCATAATATCCACGTAGTGCAAGTGCTACAAACTCAAGACCACCAAACACGCTATCATTTTGCTTACTGATGTTTGACGAGAATATGAATTGATGACACGCAGGCTTAGAAAATTCCATAATTCGATGAACGGCACTTTTTTACATGGTGCTGTGAAGAATTAAAATTACCATATATGGGGTGCTTCGCCTCCTGATGTCCTGCACCAACAACATCTGCAATCTGATTATGTGACTACATGGTGTGGAGTTACTGCTGAATTTTTCCTCGGTCCGTTTTTCTTTCAAGGTCTTAATCCTTAAGGTCCTAAAATGTGGTCTATCTCGAGTGTAATGTGAACTGCTACGACAGCAGTTCATTCCTGCTTTGCAGGAAAGGCAATGTTTAAAGACTGTAGTCTACATGCGAGAAGGAGCAACTCGCCACACTGGGCACCAAGTCAAAGAAGTGCTTCGAGCTAACTTTGACGAAGCTAACTTTGAGAATCGTGTAATATCCAGGGCTTTGTAATATTGTGTAATATCATGTAATATGCCCATTTCAAGTTAATTTGTAAAAAAATGTGTGAGCATTATACGGTGAATATACTTAAAAATTAAAAAAAAAAATTTAAATTATATGTGAGCGTTAAATACTGAAATATACACACACATACACCCCCTATATATGTGTGTGTGTATATGGGTTTCTATAGAATAAACAAATAACATCAAATAAGTATGTTAAACTCAAGGAGTATTGATATATTTGGGTCACCACTTTTTCTCAAATTTAATGAATTGATTGTGGAGCATAATGGTAATAACACATGAAGGTAAAATATAAAATCTTTAAAATCAAAGGAATTTTTCAGAAAATCACTTTCAAAATTTTATAATTTTCTACCTGCTTTGAATTATGTACACTTTTTCTGATGCTTGTGTTGATACCCCTTGCCTCCTATGAGCTCAGCCGAAGCCACTATGTCGTGGCCAGCAACATGGCTCAATCTGTCGCCCGTAGAAAATTCATTGGATGATACAGCCGTTCTGTTAAGACATGACTTCTGCTATAAAATTCTCCAAATCTATATGCCAAATTTAAATCTGCATGGAAGGAGATTAGTTCAGTTACTGTTAAAAGCGTCTCGACCTCACTCCACGACATGCGACTGAATATACAGAAAATAATAGTTGTCCAACATCCCGTTGAGCATTGATTTTGCAATTTGACAAATATGTTTTGCCCTATCTGAACTCAGAATTAATAATTGCTTTTTGTTGGGGAGTACTAACTTTCAAATACAATTTCTATGTGATTCTTCCTTCTAGTTACAATTTAATGAATAACACAAAATTCACATAAATGTAGACTTTCTCCCCTTACTACATTTTCACTAATTTATCTACCAATATACATAAACTGAGGCATAAAATTTGTATTTCTTACCTCTGGGGGCTTATAATCCGTTAAAATAGTATCCACCTGATATTCCTTTCTAAAATCTATGTACTGAAAGTAAAAAAAAATAATAATTTTATCAAAATAATTTTTAGTATAAATTGTTATGAACCTGTGACGACACTTTCATATTTTGTCATTGCTATAAGGGAAAAGAGACATTTATAGGGATATCGTCGAAACCAAGTAAAGTTTAAGCAACGAGCTCACATCCATGATGATAATTTTCAAGACTTACTTTGAAAAGGTGCTCTTTGCGATAAAAGGAAGGTTCTGAAATATCAATTAAAAAAGAAATAATGGAACTTAACGGAACATTCTCTGTGATTTCACACCTGACCGGAATAGCAAAACAGAGAGGAGCGAACCATGAGTAAATTGGTTTGGAAAGGGTCTGCTGGAACTTACATATCTAATTAGGCGTAGAGCTATCTGAATATGCCGGGATTGCTGCATGTTGTTTTAGTCCATAAAAAGTAAGACTTCAGAGATTGATCCATAGTGTGAACTGATAATCAGCTGAGATGAATATTATTAAATGTGCAAGTGTGGTCTGGACTCCTGTTGTGCCGCTCATCTCTACTAGAGCTGTGTCTCCGTATTGTTTTGTCCATTTGTCTAAATTTTGCTACATATGTACGTTTGTGATGAATATATTTACTAAAAGATTGTCATTTACATTATCTATCTTTACTGATTTCGCTCATAATTTCGCGAGATAAAAATTTTTAAAATTAACGATTTCAAAGGCAAATATTTCCAGCCAACAATATAGTATTCAACAAATTGAGTCGTTTTAGATTCATACGAATAATTGATAATTATTACCGCTGAAAATAAATAAATATAAAATCTTTGCATTCAAAATATTTTTTAAATGTTCTTTTTTTTTTGGTAAAATTTACTAATGGTTCTAAGAATGAACCGCATTTTACACAACTGTTTTACTCTCTTTTATCAAGAAGTTTTACTTCAAGAGCAATATTTCAAGAAAGAAATAAAACCATAGAAAAAGAAAGGAAGAAGGAATAAAATCACCTAGGGAGAAAAACAATCATAAGAAAGAGACAAATTATGTTTGAGTACATAAATCTTGGTTTAAAAAGGTATTAGTTAAGACTATAAATCTGAAAAACTACTATAACAAAACAAATTCATATTTTAAATGAAATATTAAATTTTCGAATTATTTTTAAAAACAGAAGAAAAGGAAAAAAAAGAACGATGAAAACATTCTCACCTTCCTCAACATGGTTTCAGCTACTTTAACATTGAAATTATGAGCTGAAATAAAAAACAACAGTTTAACAATGTAAATTTATTACTCTGTTTAGAAATTCCTTTCCTAATATATTTTCTTTAAAATGTATTTATTTCTTTTTGTTTTGGGCTTCATGGTTGATGGTTTATAAAGATTTTTCAATTTAATTTTTAATTCTTATATGAATGGATTTGAAATTTTTTAATATCTAATTTTTTAGCTTAATCGCCTATTTACTAAATGATATTTTTAAAATTAAAATTTCCTTTTTAAAATGCCTTATAAAAAACTGATAATATGTCAGGTATTGAAATCATAACAAATTACTATATTTAAAGAATTAATAATTTTATTTCAAACATGCAGGAAATTCATTCTGCTGGAATACTTTTATTTGTTATTTTATAAAATGAAACTGAGAGAGAAGTTTAGTTTATTAATTTTTTTAACAATAGTTAAATAAAAACAAAATACATATTTCATCGTTTTTTGAAAATAAACATTATTTCATGTGTTTAACAAGGAAAGTAATTCCTTCAGGAATGACAATAGGATATAGAACCGATTTTTGAATGATTTTAGATCATTTTCAAAAGTAGTTAATTGAATCGGTTTCGAAATTTAAACTGTGTTTTGACAAAGCCTAATTTTTCAGTCAATGACGAACAAGAGCATTCTTTAACTGGTTATTTAAGACAAAATGCCTGAAAATGCGTTTTGTATAGAACAAAATATTTAAGAAATTTTATCCGTATCGTATTACATTCGAGTCTGTTCAACTGCATGATGGAGCTATTAATCAAATAATCAACATATTTCTGCACATGAAAGTATTATTAGTTACTGAAATTGTTTAGACAGGTTTCTTTGCTTCTAAAATTGATATTATGTCCAATTATTTTGGTTTTCTTATCACGTGACTTATTTGTCTGTATATTTGCACCAATAAATTCCTGTTCAAAATGACTATTTTTTAAACTCATTTGTTTCATTGCCCTCTGATATTTTTCTACGCCTATAATATAAATGTGTTAGTATGACAAGTTACTTGTGAAAACTTATCCCCTGGTTAAGTAAAACAACGTTAAAAATAATTACCTTTACTGAAGCGATAAAATATACTTTCGTCAGGTAGCATCGTTGGAGATAAGTAATTGATAGTACGTCTTTTCAACTGAAACAAGTTTAAGAGAACTATTGTTTACATGAAATGAAAGATCATAAAAATGAGAGAGGTATTAAACAAATAAGTAATTTAAGTATACTGAAACAAATAAGTAATTAAGTTTTTTGGAATAAACTATACGAAACACAGCTTACAGTTATTATTTAAATGACAGTAAGTTATATCTTGAATATCTTTAGCGTTTATCAATCATTTTCTGTTCTTCTTAGTAAAAACACTGAACGTGTAATCATGTTGGAAATAGAATCTCCTTCCACATTGGTAATTATTCATGTTATTTATAAAAATACATTCATTCATAAGTTTCTAGAAAAGAGAGATTGAATACATAGATACGTGTGTTATTTAAAAACATTTAATTCATTAAATTATTAATACCAAATTTTAAGACTTTACATAAATTTTGCGAGCATGTCTTTATCAAATATAAATCAATTACGAAATAGACCGAGTATATGATAATACGTTACAAAAACAATCAAGGTCTGATTTCTTTTTATCAAAATTACATATTTAAGTACCTTTAATAACACATTTCAGAAAGAAAATCAGAACTTTGACTAAAAGATACGTATAAGACATGCTCAAATTTACTAAAGATTTAAAGTTATACAAATAATGGTTATGGAATAGAAAAAAAAATAAAAGAATTTATAAAAATGCTATAAAATATGCTACAATATAACACATCGATCAATAACTCCCGAGTCTAACATTGAAAACAACATTTTTTTTTGCAAAATTTTTTTTTATTCATCAACATAACACCTTTTGTTAATCACCTTTTAGGGTGATACAATCGTTCCAACGCTTTTTAAAATCTTTCTTTCTTTCTTTTTTCCCCCCCCCAATTTTTTTTTTTTTTCGTACAGTCTTTTTTTGTTGCGAGTAAATAGCGATAAACAGCTTTCTGAATCATCGACTTGTTGCTGTTTTTGTTCCATCGAAAGCAATCGCGGCACCCACTTGGAAAAAACCTTTTTCACTTCAAAAAACCTTTTTCCTGGTCCGATCGACTTAAAATTTTGACACGTTTCAAGCAAATGTTAGTACTCTAGAAAGACCTGGTTACTGGTTTACTACGAGCTCCATCTCTGGGTTAGTCTCGGGAGTTATTGATCGATGTGTTATATATATACATATACATACATACATATATATATATATATATATATCGTTTCCACAAAAAACATTCAAGAATGTATCAAAAGTAGTTAAGGCTTGAAAGTTTCTTGTGATAACAGAGTAACAAATTGTTTATTATTTTTTGATACTTGGATTTTACATTACATATGAATAAAATTAACGAAGTAATCAATAGGAAAAAAATTCTTAGTTTTGATGGAGTTTTACTTCAATTAAAAATAAATATAACTGAAAATCTTCGCATTTCTGAAAAATATTTTTTTAAGTTCATTTCTAATACCTTCATCATTTAAATGAAGCTTAAAACATAATAACACCTTTTTGTATGTTAGATGATGAATAAAAAAAAAAAACTTAGCATAAATTATAATAAATAAACATATATTTTACAGATTAGCCATAAGAAAAATAATGCTCATGTCGTATTAGTAGTTTACTTTAGCTGATTCATGTGAAGTGATTTTTAATGCTAGAAGTATTAAAATATTTTAAATTGATATCAAAAGCTCAGTAAAATGTTAGAAGTGAGGGGGGAAATTCAAAGTAAGTAACTTTATTATTCACGTATTATATATATTATTTCTATGGAATTTTTATACTCTACGACTCCGTAATCAAGAGTTCGGGACCAAGACTACAGGCTACCGTGGCCACAAAACTTACTGTGAATAGTTAGAGTATAAAAACCCTTAATTAATAATGACTAGCCACATCAACCTTAATTAATAATGACTAGCCACATCAAATTATTATGATGTAGTATTATATACACGTACTATTTAAGGTACATATGTTAAGAGGAATTCAATGCTATTACTGTTTGTTGCGAGCTTGATTTGTATAATTATTAATTTCAAGCACATAAGTATTTTGAACACTCTGACAACAGTAAGTGCTGTACAGGGTAAATTATCTATTTTTCATTATTGTTATGAAAAATACTATAAGAAAATCTGTATGGGATTACTTTATTAACACAAATCAAAATATTAATAATTATGAAATTGCACTAATTTTAATAATCAAAAAGTTAGATATATTTCAAGTATATAACATTATAAGAAAAACATAGTATTTAATCTGGTATAAATGGTTAACTATTTTTTCTTATGCGTACAAATTTGTTACCATACTACGTAAAACTTTATTTGACATCTCTAGTCTTTGCAAACCGATTTAAAAATATTTTAATATAAAAATAGGTAATTTATGTCCACTTACGATTTCAGAAACTTTATTTATTATAAACTTTGAAAACCATCGATTCACTCACAGCTCATCTATATATTGCATGAAGAGTCTATATCAGATGTGTCCCCTTAATCAAATACATATTTGTTTCTCTTTGTACCTTTAGTTTCTATGTTCATTATAGATGTTTGTTTATTTTTGACTGTTTATTAACGTTGGAGCAATACGAGAACTATTAGAGACTGAACTCGTAATTTCAGGTCCTCCTCCTTCAAGTGACGTGGATGATACCCGAACTGACATTTCCCTCTCCAAATTTCCACACCATGCCAAAAGGAGGAATTGGAACTTAAACAGATTGAACGTGTATCATGTCAGCTCTAACGCTGGCTCAAGAATTCATGCAAACAACGCTTAAGGGCAAGTTCGCAACCATGACCTATTGTTAAAGGGCATTTGGAGAAGGAGACAGGAATGTTTTTTTTATTAGAGACTTCTTTGATGAATCATGTTATTTTGTCAGTTAGAAAATTATAATACATATATGGTACGATATCTTTTCAATAATTATTCAGAATAACTGACGACGAAGCAAAATATATCAAAAATTTCAAAAACTTATAAAAAATATACATTGTAAAATTATATCAATCTATTGTGGTGTGGGAGTAATGTTTAATATAAACTACTTGTAAGAAAAGAAAAATATAAATTCGAAATGTGCTTAACATGTATTCCAAGGTTCGAGAGAAAGTACATTGTAATATGAAGACAATAACAAAATTTCAAATTTTAACCTAAATAGTAGTTACAGCACATATAACGTTTTGGAAAGCACCAGAGAATCTATTTTTACATGTCTTTGCCACTTTTTAAACAAATAGTTTTTGTAAATATAGCCACAAACCTAAAAGGCAATGAGTTATAAAATCCACTAAGATATCTGTAACACGGTCTGCAGATATAGACAAATTACTATCACTTACAATGTATATATTCGGTTTTTTAATGTCAATCATACGTGAAATGTTAACTTGTATTTTTTTTTCCAATATTTCTTTTCCAGGACAAACATTTTATTATTAAAACACAATGAGGATTCTAAATGATAATATTTCTTATTTGTTATGAATGTTGAAGAAATTCAGAATAATAGTTATTTTTATATATTTTATATACATCACAAAAACATTATTTCTGAAATCTTTTCAAAAATTAGTGTGCTATTAAAACTGTTTATCAGATTTTCGCATTCGTTATAGTTGTTTCATAACGTTTAATCTATAAAATAATGCTTTTATAAAATTCTAAGCAGAATTACGAATAAAATTACTAAATTGTCACGTGGTTCTTTCCCTAAGTTATTAGTAAAGAAGAGAAAAACATTTGGAACTTTTTTGTGCACATTTCTTTGTAAACAAAAATATGCTATGAACTTGTATTATGAAGATTGTAAATAAACTTACAAAATAATCAAAATTTGAAGCATTATTTTATCAACTAATTAAAAAATAGTTCGAATATTATATTCCTTAAAAGAATTTTAAGAGAAAAGTATCAAGAATAACTTTTGTCGCTATTGGCAGATAATTATTTTTTGTATTATTTTTCTAACCAGATTGTTTTATCATACAGTTGTGATGTGTGTCACTTGTCCAATAAACCTTCCTATGATGGCTGACTTTATATTGAATCTTAAAATATGGATAAAATATTTTTACCATTCAGTATTTTAATTAACTTATGATTAAAAGTAATACTATGAAAATTTTCGAGAACATTCTTCCTGATTAGGATATGTTAGAATTCATTGGAATAAACGTTCTATACTTTTGGAAATACAAATTTCCTTACCTCGTCTATTGCTTCTTGTTGCTCTATAGTTACATTAGGATACAAGGACATCTTCGGAGAGTTTTGTAGTGTATCTTGAGATTACTTTTAAATAAAAAAATACGAATTATATTACAATTTTATGCCTATTTCAATATCAATTTATAGTTCGATGAAAATCAGAAATATTCCTGTGAAACTTAATCTTCGATCTTTTATTAGAAATAAGAAATAACAACATAATAGACAATACATACCAGAAACAATTATTAACTCATGATAAAAGTCTAAATTGAAACTTACTATGCGTATTTCTTGCTATTTGAATTAAAAAAGGTTATGTCTAAATATTTATTTAAACTATAACCAATATTCTACAATTTCATCAATTTTTTAGTGTACTTATATATTATTCCATATTACCTATTGTACCATTTGAGATACAAAATGGAAAATGTTTCCTTCCAATTACTTACTTAATTCCAAAATTCTGTTAAACTTACATATAACTGTTGAAGTAATTATTAAAATTAGGAAATATTTATTTTAATGCATATATTTTCATGACTTCGTATTAATGTTTCTGTACATTTATCAAACAACTCCAATTGAAAATATCAAAATAATCAGAACAAAAGCACCAAATATTCTGAAAGTTACATTTGTTTCGAAAGAAATAGATATTCGAGAATTTTGAAATGTTATAACGTTGAGCTATTCATGAATGTCGCTTCATAAGCCTTAAGGACGTTTTATAATTCGAATTGCAGAAGATAAACCTCTACCCAATCAAATGATATTCAAATTAATTAACTACTTAACTGTAATGAATTGAAGAGAAGAAACGCATAAATAAGCGAATCCAAATAAAATATAAAAGGGGTTAGAATGATATAAGAGTAATTGGAAGGAGTTGGAAGTTCCCGATTAGATCATGATTAAAACTTCGTAGACGTTGACTTTGTTTCCGAACAAGGAGGAAATCTCTACATAAGTTAAATCACTAGGACCCGAGAAAGTCTGAACATTAGCTATGATGGAACAGACTAGATTGGAAACGCGTTGAGGCTTAATAGACAAATAGATAGCATATTCTTCACATAATATGTATCATTGAACTGTTAAGGGCAAACACCTGCCTCTTCATTATTTGATTGTAATATTTTAGTGTTTAAATTCAATACAGAAACTATTTAACTGGTAAACAATGACTTTGCAAGAGAAAAGCATGGATGGTTTCAATATATCATATTCTACATATTTTGTAGAGGAGCATTACGTAAAATATTAGAATGCTAATGCAAAGTGTTTAATATGTCCCCCCCCCTTAACAATGCAAAAAATTAGAATAATTGCCTCTGCGGTTCAAACACTAGCTTAAATTGAAAAAAAAAGTACTTTTAAACATAGAAAAGTCGAGAACAGTTAATATTCAGTGGCATCTCCTCTGTCCTTAATAACATTTCGTACACGATCTGTTACAGAAGGCACTAATTGTAGGTAGTTATGAGCTGGTGGTCGCCCTAACGAATTTCATCTGAATGATCTGTAACTATTACACTTTCTCGAAATTATTGCTACTTTTTTAAATAACTTGATATTAATGTAATTTGTATTTAATATTATAAAAATAAAGCATAATTTATTGATCAAAAATGAATTCCACAAAAGTTACTAATATATATTTATACTGAATTTCTTTCCTTGCACTGTTCTAAAACAGATATATATATATATATATATATATATATATATATATATATATATATA
>BMAW01028504.1:9464-29717 GCA_019974015.1 Nephila pilipes | reverse complement strand
TATATATATATATATATATATATATATATATATATATATATATATATCCAATGTTTTGATTTCTTCTAAAATGCATCCAAAATCATATAATTATACACTATCAATAAAATTTATCTCTATTAACTGTAGTTCTCATAGAGCCAAAAAAAAAAAACTTTATATTCCTTTACTACCAGAATTTAATAATTAATGTGTGTGGTTTTCACAAAGCTTCAGGAAATGGATTGTCATTAGCCTGAAAAAAAGCAGTTTTTCTAAATCATTTTGTTTCTGTTAATTCAGTTTTAATATTCGCTGATATTATTGTAAAATAGAGTAAGAAATTAGTTTCTTTACTCAATAAACTTCATTTTAATGAAATAATTGCATTTATACTCCTGAGAGTAATTACATTAAATAAAATAATATGTATTCAAAATTAAAATAAATTTATCATTATATTATAATTAATTAAGTATGAATATTGGCACTAAATTCAATTACTTGTTATCAGATTTAAAAACATATTATTTATAATTTATTATTAAAACTTTTAAATTTTTTGTAATTTCTTGAGATGTACAGTACAGATATATTTTTTGCTGTTGTTGATTTTTTAGGATAAAATGGGTAGAAATTTGCTATGGAACTTCTAAACTATATATTTTATCTCAGAAAACAAATTCTCTATGAAAAACATTCGTTCACAGTTTTCAGGTAATATTACACGTCAAACAAAAATTCAAGAATCATTGTCCAGAAGTATCGTTTAAGGCAACATTGGTATCTCTAGTGTTGACTATCAAAAGAAAAAAATGCTTCCGAAGAACCCATTGAAGTAAAGGTTTAACGAACCAAACAATGATCTGCAATTGAGATGAATACAAAACTGCAGTAGTCACATCACCCTAAACATCAAACGATTTTTTTACACCAAATAAGTTTTGACTCATTATAATTCTATACGACTATTTCGAATGTGTTTGTTATGGGATTATTCAGCTTATCTAACATTAAGTATTAGGACAAATTCGATATATATTTTTTAATTCCGTGCTTTACATTTGATTTTTTTCTTTTATTAATATTTTTTGGCATTTTAGTCCTGTTAAATATATATAATAGTTTTTTTTAATATTTTACCTTTGATTAAATACTTATTAATATTTTTACCTTTTACTACACACACACACACACACACACATATATATATATATATATATATATGTTATATATATTAATTCACAAAATACAAAATATCACTTAAGAAACAAGTTAATCATATGAATCATAAATTCACTACATTAATGTCTAAGAAACTACATAATTAAATTAATTATTAAAAAAAATAAGGTAAAATTAATATAACTCAAAATTAAAACTTTTATAAATAATAAAAACTATAATTAAATTGTCGAGAAACGTAATGCATAGAATTTTGAATAATTCTACTTACGTGTTTTTACTTCTTCGCACTTGAAGAGGTTTTCTTCTGGTTCAAAATAAGTGTTTTCTCAGTTCTGAAATTATTTAAATGACTTCCTCTAACACCTTGAAGTAGATATAAAATTTTATATATGTATACTTTTGCCATAAAATTTCATTTCGATGCATGCTTTTAAATTCATGTAATCGTGAATTTTATCATTACTTTCTTTTCCTTATTTTAGAGTAATTTACAGAGACCTTGGCCTATTTTTCATTTATTTTACGAAGTGATAAATTTTTCGTAGTCTGTATAAATTATACTTTGCAAATTTAAAAAGTTCTTTGATAGTCTTATAAATTATTGAATCAGGGTGTTAATATTAAAATTTTTTATTTATTTTTTGCAGAGCGAAGGAAAAATCTTCTGCTAAATCTGTACAGTTAATCATTCGTTTAAGAGGAATTTATTTTAGAATGGGAATAATATGGCGGCTACCTCAACGAAATTTCTCTTTTGCCCACAATTTTGCAAAATAACATATGTTGCTCATCAAAGACGTAATAGTATGGATTTCTGTATTTATTTCGTTCTGTGCGACCAATATGAAACAATATCTGAAAACAATTACTATTGATTAATGTGAAGGAAAATATTTTTTCGCAAAGCAACCGAAAAATTAAACGCAAAGTTCTTATAATGAGCAGAACAGGGAAACTTGCTGAGGTGACTATCGAATTTAGCATTTATTAACCAAGCGTTTTATGTAGAGAGAACTAAATTACAATCAGCGAGCAAGTTTAATCATATTCACATATTCATAACATCATTATTAACATATTTAGAATTCATCTTTCACTGAATAAATCCTATATTATTCAAATTGACGGAAATTCAAATCGGTCAACAATTATGGTGCCAGTATGGTGGATATGTATAACAATTTCTTAGGACAAAAATTTCCATATTTCCCTAGAATAGTATTGAATTGAAGCCTTTTCGGCTATAGAAAGAGGGAATCATGATTATTTGTTATAAGTAGGAATCATGGATATTGTATATACGCACCTTATAATTTAGAAATTATACATATTGATTTTTATATACTTCATACCTTATGATTGCATAAACATACCGCTGTGTCCTCTTGAAGTATTAAACTTGGTGGATTAAATCACGATATTCTGTTATCATTTTTTTGAGATAATGCATTTTTTGGATTGCATCTATTGCTTTTCAGAATTTTCTAAGCATCCGAAATGACAAGTAAATGAAATTTTCTTTTATTTTTGAAAATTATTGAATTTGGGAACGAGAAATTCCAAAATATATGTATTCAAGTTTTGTTTGAAATAAAAAAAATTTCTTCTGTACATGAAATATTTCAGTAAGCAGAATTACATTATAAGATTAATTATAGTTTATAAATTGGAGCAAACATTTAATGCATTTTTGTGATCTAGTCATGCAAATTTCTCAGTTTACCACAACTCTAAAAATGAATGCAACGTTGAATGTGAAATAATTTATAATTAACGAATAAAAATCTGAAATTTTTTTTATCTACATTAGAATTTTATCTACTTTGGAAAAAATACTTTGGAAATTGTGTAAAATAATAATATCAAATTATTCAGTGATATTTTTTACAACCAAAGAATAGTAAACAATTTACATATTGAAACCCAAATTCCAGAACTTCCAATCAATCACTGATAATTTTATTCACTTTAGGTATCTCTATTTTATGTAAACCTGTGCACAGTTCGATTTTTGCCAATAATGCAATTGATCCCCCTATTTTATGGTATATAACAGTTGTAATTAGGTGATATGTTAGAATACTAGAACACACTATTTACTTAAAGTTTCCATCATGAAGGAAAAAATTTGCAGCTTCAAAAACATCTTAGGAAGTTTAGGGAAAAAAGCTACAAATTATATTTTGAAACGGAGTTTATTTTTTAGGTCCTCTCCATTTGCTTTTTAGTGCTTTGAGGAAAAAATGCTTGTAAATTTACTGTCCTTCACGTGCTTATTCATTTGAAGGCTAATTATTTAATTCCTAAAATTAAAAAAAAAATGCTTTAAAAATAAATTCTCTTAATTTCTTACTGGGAAGTAAAAATGTTTTTTAAAAAAATAATTTTATATCACAAGAAACCTACCAGAAAAACCAAAAATATGTAAAATGTACACAATTTCCCACTCTTTGAAAGAAAAAAGTATTTCTCAAGTGTAAATGTTCTGCATAAATATATCTTAATCAGAATCTTGTAGCACCTACTCAAAGTAATTTTGTTACTCCTCCTAAAAATTAAGAAAAAACTTTTCAGAGTGAAGTTCTTAATTCAAAAAGGTAAGCAAAACTCTTACCTGTACTTTTTCCCGTACAGGCTCTTTATAAAAAAATAAAATTTCCAAATATTTTAGAATAAATAAGTCAGTCCAGATCAATAAAGGCAGACAACATACAATTTGTATTTTTAAAAAAATTAATTAATATTGTTGCATTGAATGGAAGTCAAATAAGGACTGCAGAATAATCTCAACTCCAGAATTATCAATTTGATATTAAGAAATTTATTATATAAGAACTGATATTACTATTAAAAACTGGATCTACAATAAGATTAAACTTCACCCTGGAGAAAAATAAATTGACCACAAATAGGATAACAGGGGGCAAAATAGGGCAGCTGGAAGATGAAAGTCTATCTGTAGTTTACAGCTTTGCGAAAGGTATACATATATACGAAGACGTGAATGTAAATCGCTTCAGTTAAAGCTTCGCTACACATGCTCTCTAGAATAAAAACAACTCACTGATAGACTTCTTTTGTCGATGATGGTAATATTCAGACATCGTTTACATGATGCAGCGAGTGAATGTACACAGGTTTATACGCAAGAGATAATTCTTATAAAACCAATGAAAAACATTAGTAATAAATATTTATTTACTTTTATAATGAATTTACCCAAACCCTCTCCCTCTAAATTTTTTTAGTAAAGAAAACAAATCCTTCCAAAAAATAAAGTTGCAATGAAACTTTTAGAAATGCTTGAAAAGTATTTTTATACTGTTAATAGAAATAAATACGACAACAAATCTCATAAACTATTGACACAACTTTAAATTGTAATTTAATTGTTCATTAAGTCTAGTCTCTCTCTTTCTCTCTCTCTCATTAGAAAATTATATGTTTTAACTTCTTTAAAAACTCATGGATGTCTTGTTGGATGAAGAAATATAATAATTATTCATTTTCTCTCTTATTCTGACATATCAGCATTAATACTGTCCAATTCTAAGGTGATCTTTGATTCTTTTTGTCTAATTGAGTTTTGATTTGGGATTCTTCTTGTCCAAATCCCTTTCTCCACTCCTTGAAAAATTCAACTTTTTTCGGATTTTCCTTTCTCTAGAATAGAGTGTAATCGCACCGCCGTTTGGTTGCTCCACTTCCGCCTACCATGAACGCTAGAAAAACCACTAGTGAATGGTTATGGACCAGGTTGAATATCATTTATCTAATTGAATACATAATGTGTAGATGAGTGAATCAGATAACCGGCGCTTGTATCCACTCATTGCCACAAAAACGCAATAAGTTGGATATGTGTGGCCTCTTCCATCCAAGAAAAACATCAGTAATATTGTACAACTCTTTTCCCATGAAACCATTACAAACGGATCTGTTAAATTCTATTAAAGCCAGTTGTGCTGCTCGCCTTATCTGGATATTTGCTTTGCTAAATTATTGTAAGGAATTATTGTTAGGATTTATTTTACATTGCATTTAATTTTCTTTTTTGAAATCTTACCTCTTGAGAATTTAGATCTGAAGTCATAATTTAATATTCATATTGATTTACAGTTTTCAGAAAATGTATGTACCCGTGTATGATTTTTTATCTAGAAGTAAGTAGAATTTTCACAATTTTCTCTTCTTGTTCCAATTTCATATAATTGCGATCTGCAACAACCATTGACAATAACTAGAAGTAATTACGAACAATATATTTTTGAAGTATAATTCTATTTTAATTCAGAGCATTATCAGTATAACTAGAATATCCACTTCATAATTCTATTTGGTAAAAACAAATCTGCTATTTCTTAATCAGACCTCTTAACTGCAAGCTTGTAATCTAGTAGCTCTGATAGTTTCAATTTTCTTACTACTCTAAAGGAAAATATGATCCAAAATGTTTTTACAATTGTTAGAGTATTTTCTTATCAATCCTGCAAATACTAACCATTATCATTTATATATACTAGTGCATTTTTCTAATTAAATCTTTTAGAACATATCGATCTAATTGCATTTATTTATCTAAGAAATATTAGTGTTGAGATTTGAAGCGAAAATTTCTGAAAAAGAATCTTAAAAATAATATTATTTTTGTACTATAAGATATTCACAAGAAAAAGAATAGCATGTTAAACAACCACTCTCGCAGATATATATATATATATAACATATACTGAAAATCTATACTGAAAATCTAAAATCTAATCTATATATATATATATATATATATATATATATATATATAGAGAGAGAGAGAGAGAGAGAGAGAGAGAGAGAGAGAGAGAAACAGAGAGAGAGAGAGAGATTAAATACTATGTGTGCTACTTATTGTGTAATAAATCCTTTAACTTTTCTCATCACATGCAACTATTTTAACATATTTGTAAGACACGGTTGTCCTAATTTCTGTAGATTGTTGTATCATATTTGACAATATATTTATGCTCTTTGATGCCTAAGAATATCAGTTAATAATAAATTGTTTTGTTGTTATATAAAGTTTATTGGAGATAAATCACCATTAATTAACTATAAAATAAAATTTTATGTCACAATTCTTTTACATTCCAAACAAGTAGATGAAGTAAATTTGAACTTATTGAAATGTTTTAAAACATTTTGTTCATTTTCATTTTTATATTTTTTCTATTTAAAATTTTTTTCTTATGATTTTAATCAATAGAGAAGTATATAGATTTTATCAGAAATTGCAGAGCATTCATCAATATGAACAAAAATACATTAATCAGAATAATAACAAGGTAAATTTGGTTGTTAATTTCGAATTTTTTTTATTTTTATACATTAATTGAATAAATTGAATTTTAGAAATATCAACGATACCAAGTTAAAAGATTCTTATAAATGGTGCATTTTTTAATTCCGTTTCACATACTTCGAGAGTAGAACAATAAATGTAATTTCAATTGGATCTAACAGTTAAAAAACAAAATATACAAATCACCTAATAAATAAGAGTGCAAAATGAAACAAGAATAGAAGTACCAATATTTAATACTAGCTTTATAATAACATTTCATAACGCATGCATAATAATTTATGATTATTGGTAAAAATATTGTTCGCATAATGGTTGATTATATAATTCACGAATTATATTCATGCTAAAAATAATGAGTATAAATTTTTACTTTGAGATTGTTACTCAAGTACTTTTTTTATTAATTTCAGCCCCCATTTACTTTTATATGGAATTTTTTTTGTCTTTCAAACCAATGCAGCAGCTTTAGAAGTAGAAAAATTTAAAATCTACTGTTTAATTTTTTTACTATAGGAGATACTGTAATTCTGTGATAACCTCGCTGATGTCATTAGTAGTAAGTCACGCCTGGATTTGAATCTTAGTTTAAGTGCAATAGTTGAAAAGTTTTATATCCTTTATCTCACTTAGCATATTCAATTCACTTCTCAAATTGTGGGTTTAAATTTAATTTATTCATAAATGAACGATTAAGTTCTTAATCGGATTTCTCTCGCGTGATTTCTGATTACAATTTTAAGGAAATCATTGAATAGAATCTGCATGGCTATTCAATGATTTTCTTAAAAAAAATAGATTTCATTATTCTATCATTGAACATTAATTTTGAAAAAAATTTGACTGTCAAGTAAAATTAATAATTATGGTTTGTATGGTATGAATTGTTATTATCGAGTATTTGGTATTTCGAGTCTGCTGTTTTCTTCAGTATCCTTTCCCCCTATTAAAGACTGGTACGTATAATATAAGCTAGTGATTGTAAATTTACTGATTTCTATATTACATGTGTAATGTCAAATTTTCACAAACAATACCGGTATACAAAAGTATGGAAAATCACAATAATAAAATATTTTATTTGATGCGTATTTACTGTGAGAAAAGTACATTAAAGTGATTGTTTATTAACGTCTCTCATACGAGATCTACTGGCTACGAACCTTAAATTTTGAACGGCAATCAAGAAACGAGGACGATACCTTAACTGGCACCTCTACGGCGATCGGTATAGGACGGCGATCGAGAAGCGGCAACGTTGATTCGAACACTGGACCAAGGGTTCCGAAGTCGACGGTCCTACCAATCAGGCCGAAAAGATACCTCATCGGGCTGGTTGAGTAAGGCCTTTTAACTTCTAAGAGAGTCGCTGCAATACTCCCCCTCCAGTATCATCGTGATGATACGAAGAGATTGTACAGAAGGTTGCTTTTTTTGATTGTTTGGTTTGTTCAGATGGTTGTTTTTCGATTTTGTCAGCCATTACTGCAATTGATTGCAATTATTATACATCCCTTCCCTGTAGAATTCAGTTATTGGCTCTCTCGTGTTGAGTGGCGGGTCTCGTCGACACGTGAACCAGAGCCGGGATATCACTAGTCGTGATTTTGAATGCGTTTTGTCTTAGACGTACAGAGGCAAGTATTTTTGCGTCGGGGCATATGAAATCAGTAGGTATAGGCTGTGCTGCCATCTAGTGTTCATGTCCTGAGTCACCACTACGGCGATCGGTATAGGACGGCGATCGGTATAGGACGGCGATCGAGAAGCGGCAGCGTTGATTCGAACCCTGGACCAAGGGGTTCGAAGTCGACGGTCCTACCAATCAGGCCGAAAAGATATCTCATCGGGCTAAATTTTCCTAGGCTCCTTGTCATCCTGTGGGCCAGATGTGTACCTCCCTTTACAAATTTACACATCTCGCCCACAGGATGACAAGGAGCCTAGGAAAATTTAACATGCATCTGCTCCACTACATGGCAGGTCTGAAGTGGCATCAGGCAACCATCTACAATTTGACGAAAATAACCCCATTCTAAAGTCGGCAACAATGATCGCTGAGCCACCTAGCTGCAAAATTATATGAAAATAATTTATATTTGGAGCCTAAATAGTATAAATGATTTTCAAGAATGTCATTACAAATTATAAATAATACTTAAAATTTAATAATGTTTAACTATGAAAATAATTATAAAATATATACTTAAATACCCACTAGATCTTTTTGTCAATTTGTACTACAAATTATAACGAAGACACGTAACTTGTGAAATTTTAGTCAATTGTTCGCTATCTAAATTATGTTCAAATTAACTAATCTCGTCGTAGAAAAAAGCTCTTGAAATTTTGAATTTTTTTGGTTTATAATTATTGTTTGAACTCCTGACTCATCAGTAGAACATAGTTAAATCAGTAGAACATTAATTTGTTCAGAATTAGATTAAATTTTTTTTGGCTATGTAAAAAGAGAACGGTGATTATGTAAGCGCATCTTGTAATGTAAATTGTTTGTAATAATTTGTATGATACAGAGAATTGAATATCGATGTCCTTCTCATCATTCATTGGAATAATACTTTTTCGAATAACATCCACTTGGATCCAGAATCAGGAAGACAAGTTAATTTTTATTTCATTTTGAAAATTATTCAATTTTAGGGTTGGAAAGCCCAAACCACTGCGCTATGTAACATAGTTTTAAATACAGGGGTGAAAACATGAGCCATTAGTACAATTTCAAGTATTGATAAAGAATATGACCTTGCAAATACACTGCCAATATCTAATTTCAAACATTCGCACATTTTCGAACAATAACAGCAAAAATGTTAACTTTATAAATGGGTTTTAAAATATCTCCGTTTCAAGTGAATATAATATGTCAATATAATATGATCCCTCTTTCAGTTCTTAACACAAGATAATACTAAATATAAAAATATAATTCAGGAAAGAAAACGAATGACTTTATTAAAGACCTGAAATTTACCAAACACAAATCGGACATTTTTCGGCTTATAAAACAGCAGCGAAATTTACTAACTTCTGATCACTAGAAGTTAATTACACCGAATGCAACAGAAATAGTTTGTAGGGTATTTTTCAATGCAGAATTTGCTCTACTATTGCATATTTATTTATAGTTTAATGGCTGAATCTTAATTCGAACAAATTTCTCAGGAATGGAGGCTGTGCATTGATTCTTTAAGACACAACTGTAGGCAGTGTTAATACACAACGGCAACATTACAAGTAAGCCATTAATACCGGTAGAACACTCAGTGTAAATGAAGGAAAAGGGTACGAGAGTGTATCTGAATAAGTAAAAAAAATACAGAACTCCAATTATGTAGAGATTCGTAAGACATAGGCTTGGCTCTCAATCCTCAAAGTTGATTACCAATACGTTGGTATTATCAGTATGCATGGCTCAGTAGAGCATCTGACAAACACTGTACAGTTAAAGATTGCTTCCTGAAGAAAGTTACGTATGAAGACCATAAAATGTTAAATATGCTCTCAGATAATCTTGCTCCTTTCCTTATAAGATCGGATATATTTAAAAATTTCGAGAAAGTCTTAGACAAAAATGCATTCGGTTTTGCTTATTTGAAGAGTCATTTCCCATATGTGAACAATACTATTTTGAAAGAGAGCATATTCCTTTTTTCAAGATTAGGAAACATTCGAAAGTTAAACATTCCAAGGAAAAGTTAAATACATCAGAGATGGCTACTTTAAAGTTATTTACATCAGTGGTTCTTGGTTTTTTGGATAATATCAGAGCCAAAATTTATACAGAATTACTAAACCGACTGCTACATCTTTCGAGTTGCTAGTATGTTGAATATCATTCAAAATACATTTTCTAGCTACTTATTTTAACTTTATCCTCGCAACTCTAGAAGGCGTAAATGCCGACAAAGTAGAAAAAGTATACAAGAATATTCTTATAATGGAATAATGATATCACAGAAGATGAAATCCTAAAGTAATGAATGAATTTTCTTTTAAAAAACAACGAAACACTAGGAAAGAGGAGAAAATAAAAGTATTGTAGTAGAACTGTCTTCAAACATCCTTTATTGTACTTTTATTAGTGAAAGATAAATAGCTTTATTAGCATTTTCATTGTATAAAGCTGTCTAATTTATAATATAAACTGTCTAAATATATTCCTTACAACTGTGGGTGTTACATTAAATCCCTAGAAAACTGTTTTTGAGACTGCTCAGCCATCAGATTTTCGATGACTAACCAACTTTTCTATTATTGAAACGTTATTGGCTCATCGTTTTGATGGTCTGTTTTCGAATTTCACTGAATATTGTAAGAAACAAATACCTCTACAATAATTGCCTAGGCTTGAGAAAGAGCTAAGTACAAACATTAATACCTGCGTTAATACAGCAATTTTCTCTAAATGATTATCCTACGCTTAGGTGTACGTTTACGTAATTGATACTGAAATTTTGCATCACTCTTTGGCAACATCGTTGCTCCTTTCGTCCAGTACTTCGGCGAGAAATTGAATTAAATAAGAAAATTCTCTTATTGTTAAAGATCAGAATATATTAAACATTTTACACTCCACTCCTTCTCTCTCTAAATGTTTATAAAGTCAAAACATAGAAGTATTTCTAGTTTGAGTCTCATCTTTTAAATAGAGACACTAAGAGCGACAAAAAACGGATTCAACATGAACAAAATTAATATTAATGTAAAAATGCTCTGAAATGTTACTTTAAGTTTAGATGAGCTAATGACAGTTATAAAATCTGAAATTGTGTGGAGATTTACTTACCAACCGATGGCGCTTTTTCTCAATCTAAAAATACTTTTTGTTCATATCAATTCAGTTTAAAGATTAAACATTTCGAAAATTGACAGAAGAATATCTTACATATAATGTTCTTTTGTTTTAGCCCTGAATATTTGCTGTTATTACCATTATACAATTAGAACTGAGTGGATTAGCAACGCTTCGAAAAAATATAACAGTGTAGCCAAAACGTGGGACTTTTATATGAAGTGTGTGAAAATAGACGTTTTAATTACTCCAGGTGAAACAGAATGGGTGAAAGTGAAACAAAATATATAATGCGTGAATATTTTATTAATATTCTCTGCCCCATCCCATAGAACTGGCATGTAAAAACAAGGACAGTTTAAGTTGTACTTTTTGACTACAAGATTGAAGTGTAGAATGGCTCTTCCTTTTTTTTTTCCTTGTAGGAAAATATTATAATCAGCTTTGTTTCAGCTTGTAAGATATCCATAACTCCCTAGGAAAAAATGATCAAATGATGGCTAACCTGCAGCTAAACCTAACATACGAAGCAAGTCCAACTTCTTAGTTTAGCTATAGATGGCACTGCGTGAACAATATTGGAAATGCTCATTGCTTTGAATAACTGTTTAGTTTTTGAGTTTTGGTTTTGAAAATACATGTTCAACAAATGTGAGTGCTCATGCTTTCAATAACGATGCTTATAATTAAATATTTTTGAACAAAGTACATTTACAGAATTATTTTATTTTTCTAGTCTTGCAAAGAAGAAAATTTTAGTATTTTTCCAGACAATTCAAATCTAGAGCAAAAAAGATTGTTTTATAGAATAGTTCACAACATGCATGAAAATGCCTTACTTTCTATGACGAGTAAATAAATTTATAATATTTAGGTATTATATTTTCCTTCTTGCGAATGAACTAGGGTGTTCCTGTTAATAAAGTGTATATGCTTATGAATAATTCTTGTCTCCATATAACTATTAGTTATCGATAAGCATTATTATGTTGGGAACGATTAACTATTGTTTCTTATTCTGAATTCCGTGTTCTTAGCACTATAGATTGTGTAGGAACACTTCCTGCAACTTTTTTAAGCAAAAATTTATGAATCTAATCGCTAATATCAACCCATGAATGTTATTCAGAGAAATGTAACGGAAAATTCAGAAGAGTTAAACGTGTTACGCTGTTTCTAGCCAATAAGAAATCATAAAAGGGAAATTAAAAAGAAACCGTTCGTATTTTAAAATGTGAATCACAGCATGTTAGTTACAACATTAATCGCGAATAATTCTGTATTGACGCGAAATTCCTATGAGTAGAATGCAAATTATTTGTCACATGTATTGATAATCGGAGGGTAAAGTATATGAAAAATAATAGTAATTAAATAAGGAAAAAACAATTCTGTTAATTTTATTATTTATGTAAAAGAAAGTTATATACTAATTTTTTTATAAGAATTTTTTTCATATTTTCTGATTTTTACAGAATTGGAAGGTTGTCTTAAGTGCCTTATTTTGGTTGAGGTATATTTATATAAATGAATGTTATTATCCATGTCCCGAAGAGAAATTGTTTTAACTTTTACATCAAAAGATTTAATCAGCTTTCTACTCGTGTTCATTTCAAGAGAAAGCAAATAACAAGAAATACAGTTATGAGAGATACTTAACCTGTCGTCTAATGAGTCTGTGAAGATGTATTTAAAGTTCATGAGTTTTTTCAAAAGTTAAGTCAATATCAACCAATTATATTTTGTTGACTCATAAGATCAAATATCTTAAAAATTAAAGGAAAGAAATGAATTTGTAACAAACTATAATTACTAAAATTGCATACATTTAGATTTCAAAAATTAAATCTGAAATTCAATTTTTTAATTTTAATTCTTTGAAAAAACAAAAATTCAAAAACAATTATCCTCTTTCTGGTATCTAGTAGCAAAATTTAAAAGTGTCCAATAAATATATAGCGACACAATGAGAATGGAGGAAAAACAATCATGGTAAATAACATGTTTCAACGTAAAAGTTATTAAGAGTTAAGCTTGCCATTCTGAGATGGGAAGAGATTTCCAAACCTTAAAAAAAGATATTCAGATTGTATTGTATTAGAAATCGTACTAATTGATTATTGATTTTATCTTACCGATTGATAAATTTCGAATACATTAAAAAAGAAAACAACGCTACAAACGTATTGAAAAATTCCATCACTTCAGTTTCGTGTATTACGTAAACCCCTACAAGTATATTTGATGTCTTGAGATTTTTTTGACCTCTTATCTCCGAACTCGTATTTGTTTGTACACAGTACGAGTACAAGTCTTTGAATATGCACCCGTACTGTGTACAAACCAGTACACACATTACACAGGAAATATTTTATTCTCTTAGAGATACGGAATGATTTGAAACGAAAAATGCCAAACTTTTTGTTTGAAATGATGAAAGTAATCAAGAAAAGCTGTTTAATGGATTCACAAAGGATTAGTGCCCAAAAATGTACAAGGGCTAATTTTTTACTCCTTTGAGGGGGTGGTATATAAAAACATTAAATTTTAGTTAAAATTTATCTAATAAGAATTAATAATGTTAAAAGGACACAATATCAAATGGTAAAATTAATTTTTATTTATTTCCTAATTTTGTAAGATATATAATATACTCCCTCCCCCCTCTAGGACATCTTATTTGTACACTCGCTGTTTCGTATTCCTTTAATGAAATAAGAAATACTATCAAAAAAAGGTATATTATTTTTGTTAGTTTGGGAAATATTAGAATCACAAAATACTTTTTAAAAATGAGAACTTTGTGATGTATTTTTATTTCTATGAGTGATGATTTGTGTGTTAAATGTGTTAATTAATTTAAGTATAACTTTTTTATACGTATATGATTTTCATTATTTCATCATAAAACTATATTATAAACTTAATAAATCAATTTAGGAGAAATGCATAAAAAGTTTTATTTAAAATTAGGCATATTTCTTACTGCATATACTGAAGAGATATTTTTCTCAAAACTTGTTTCTGAAGGTAACTCCAATCCACTAGAATGGAGCTCTTTAAACAAAACAAGTTTTTTTTTTCAATCGAAAGTTCCCGTGTAGACATTCTTTTAAAAATATTATTATTTAGAAATATATTTTTTTTAAAAATTAATTAAAATCAGGATTATAAGGATACTATAAAAAAATTAAGAGTATACGTAGATCCGTAAGAATTCAAAAACCAGCCATCCACGGTAATTATTCGCATTCGAAACATACCTTCTCAAAAATGTGATGGACAGATGTGTTAATAAAAAAAAGAAAAAGAAGATCACTCCTCCTTATTCTGAATTATTTATGGGATGTACGCTGAGGGCCTTGTTATTCTTACAAAGCGGGTAACTCTTTGCTGCATTGTATCTTTTTTTTTGTAATATCTTTCTTCAATGTTTTATATATTAGTTTAATTAGATTCTTTGATAAAGTTTACCACAAGAGGCAAAGAACCCCTACTAACGTCCCTCATTTATTGGCAGCTTATTGTCTATTTTTATCTCATGCTAACTCTATATATCAATTATGTTTTCAAGTCTCATGTCTATCAACAACAAGTCCCTAATCTGCTATATCCAGCCAGTTCTATCTTAGACGCCCACGACGATTCTCACTTTCAATAGTTTTAGTTTTGGGAAATCTTTTTTCCCCTGCGCTTTCGTTAGTGACCTTTTCGTGGACACGCTCAACGTTGATAAATTTTTATTAGCCATCCAAGTCTTAATTAAACGTGTCTTAAACATTTTCAATTTAACAATTTTTCGTTTGCTTTAATTTTAATTACATTTATCTTAAATATATTTCATTTAATAGTTTATTGTTTCCTTTAATTTTAATATTGGAAAAGTTTACTATTGTCCATTTCTCTATATTCCATCGTTTCTTTTTATTATTTTATTTAACTGAGTTAATAAATATTAACTGAGTTATTAATTATTAATTTTAATCTGATCTTTGCAAACCTTTGCATATAATTTTTTTTTCCTTCGAAGAATAAGTCTGATTTTTGCCTCACTGACACTTTATAATATATTTAAACCTCTATACTTCAGTGCATTAAAGTAAACAGTCACATATAAGTCTGATTCGAAAATTTTAGTACTGCCATACGTCGCTCTCTAACCTTCTATGTGAGCAGTGGTATAAATCTTATACAATTTAGTTTAAAGTATGAAACGAATACTTTATACATTCTGTTTTGAAAAATTAGCAATATTTACATTTAGTTTCAAACATGTAGATTGGTTAATGATGAAATAAAAAATTTCATTCCATTTCAGAAACATTTCTGTAAGGGATTAAACAATCACTAGTTAGGAACTATCATTAGATTGAAAGCAATAAATTTATAATCATTCTTCTTCGTTGTGCCATCTAATTTAAGTAAATAATACTACAAGCTACCATATGAAGATAAATGCGTGGGAAAAAAGGTATTTTATAGAGATTTTTAGGGTGCTAAATATGTAGTATAAGAAATATACCACCGCTCTGAAAGGGTTAAGATCCGATCAAGCAAGAAATGAAAACCTCAGTGATTATGGCAAAACTGTTTTATTTAGAACATTTAAATACACTTTCAATCTACTTCTCTTCATAGTCGCCGCTCCGTTTGAGACATTTGTTGTAGCCTGGTATTAATTTTCTAATACCCTCATGACAGAAGTTCAGCCACCAGTGCTTTCACCGAATTTTCGACACTGGCCTGCAACTCGTTCTTTGAGCCAAACTTCTGCCTTTCTAGTTAGCGCTTCATGTGAGCAAAGAGATGGAAATCGGAGGGTGCCAAGTTCAGGCTGTGTGGTGGGTGACAAAACACTTGCCATTGAAAAAAACTGTTGGAGTTCTTTGTTTTAGCTGCAGTATACGGCCCGGCTTTGTCATTATGAAATTTTTTACCTGAAGTAAGTTGATAGGAGAACATGAATTTGATCAAACTGCAGCTATCAAAACTAGGATTGTAAAATCGAAGACTCAGTTTCGACAAAGGTAACATATTTGATAGTATTCCGTTAGGATAAACCTTTCTATAATTCAGCATCAGTTACATGTGGCAAATGAATTCTCGTGAACCAGAAAATTTAAACATTTGTATATGTTAAGTTGAGGTTTTTTAACAGTATGTAGAAAATCATTTATCTGTTTACTTACCTAATTATATTAATAATTTGTAACCAATTGATTATTAAAAAGCAATCAAAATTCCAGAATGAAAAATAATAATTTTTATTCGTCAGATTGTGATTATCTAAAAGTTCAGTTAAATCCAAAAACTAATTCAAATTAAAATACATAAGATATTTAAAAAAAATGTTTTTCCTATTAAAATATTAACATTTACGTATTAATCTCTGATTTTCTTTTAGAAAAATAAAGTATGTTCTCTATATATAATGTAATTTTATAAATACATATAGGATTACACTGCATATTTGCAAAAATAATTAAAATTATAGAAAATTCTTGTATTCATAATTTAACAATTTATGTAAAAAAAACTAAACATTTTTTAATGGTTATAATAGCATAAAAACACAAATGAAATAGAAAACTAAATAAAGAACATAACACTGAAACAACAGTTAAATATTTATTCAATATTTCATGATGGTTCAAATAATACTAATTCCCATTAATTATTAGGTTAGCAACTGGACTTCTCAATTTTGCTCTGTAATATATTTCCTTATGATATATCCAACTATAAGAATTATCAAAAACAAGAGTATCTGAAAAAAAATTGTTTTCATTTCAGTTCACTAATACTTATTAATGGGACGGAGTAAAATGATGAATGTACATACAAAAATGATTCATATTGAGAAAATAATATACAAGGGAATAAATAAAAAAATATTTTATTATTAAATATATTCGAAATTGCTTTTCAAAAATTGTGTTTTGTTATAAATATTCCATAAAAGAATTGCTATTTTAAAAATCATACTTTTTTCCATTCAAATTTGAACTTTGACTTTCCTTTCTAAATCTGTGTTTAAAAAATTAATAAATATGACTTGTTTTACATTGATGAAAGTATTTCAGTAGTAAATTATTAGTCAATCTTTTTAATTTTATAAGAACTCAACTTAAAGAATATTACATTTCTGTTAAATTAGAAATTTTCTCAAAAGTTATTTCTTTCCAGACTCAGATAGATTAATCATTTATTTGAAAATTGATGTTTACCAAGTACATATAATTTGTATGGTTCACTTTCATTCAAAATTAAATGAAATGATGTACAATTATATATATAAAATGAGTATTATAGTTATAAATAAAAGGATACCTCATAATAAATATTTTTATGGCAGAGAACATAAACTCTGCAACTTTGATAAATGGATTCAGATACTTCCGATTTCAAATGCTTAATGTATCAGATTTTCACTTAAAAGTAAATAAAATAAATTTAATTAATATGTGTCACTAAAACTGTGCTGAAATGTCTTATAACGAGCATATAACGAACAATTATTGCAAACAAAATACCCTGTATGATTGAAAGTATCAAGATACTTGTATGTTTTGTTTTTCTCCCAATTAATTTTAAAGTTAGTATGAGTTTGGGCAACGTTTTGCTACAATAACCGCTACCACACAGTGAGGAAGACCTTTCAGTAATTTTTGTCTTTTACTGGCAAAACATATTCTCTCAGAAAAGCGTTGGTAAGCTCTATTACGGATATGATAGGGGGTGGGGGTTGTATATCTTAGATCGGGGTCGACTTTCTAATGCATCCCATAAGTGTTTGAGGAGATTCAGGATTAGGATTTCAGCAACCCATTCTTATACCTGTAACACCCATATGAGCGTACCACTATACACAAGCCTTTTAGATGGGCAGGAGAACAATTTGTTCAAACAAGAGTAGACGATCTACCAGTTGCTGCCACTGTAGGCAATTTAGTTTGGTTTAGTTTCTATTAACGTCGCACTAGAAGCAACACGAGAGCTATTGGCGACGGACCTCGTAATTTTGAATCACGGTCAAGTGACGAGGACGACACCTTAGCTGGCACCCCCCTCTCCTAACATCCACACCACACCAACGGGAGGACTTTGATGCACGTTAAATCTGGGCCCCGAACAGATTTAACGTGCATCAGCCCCGGCTACACGGCGGGTCTTTGGCGGCCAAGGATCGAACACGCGACTGTACGAAAACCGCCGGCCGCTAATCCACGACCTTGACCACTAGGCTACCGCGGTCCTTGCCACTATAGGCAAGGCGATATTGCTCAATATTTTGAGATAGGCTTTAGTCTTGAGAGTTCTTTGCATAGGAACAAAATAGTGTAGTGCAAACTTAGAAAACAGACCTAAAGTATATTATAAATCCATTCCAACATTCAACTCGTGAAGCAGCAGAGTCAGTTAAAAAGTGTTTCATTTCCAAATGATATTCTACCTCCGGATTGCCAGGTGTTACATCCTGATTCATCGCTCCATAATATGTGATTAAAAGTCACTGTACTATTTTCACAACTCTAAGCAATACTTGAGAAATAGTAGCGGTAGTGTTTGGTTTTTAATCAGCTACTCTACATGAAAGTCAACAATTCATTGTTCGCTATGAAATATCTTTGGCTGATGTAGCATCTAGACACATCTTTAATTCTGGAATAAGATGATCGACACTGCCCATACAACTGGCTCTCACAGTTGTCTGTAGTGATCTACGGTCCATAGTTGTAGGACGGCATGCTCGTTCTACCAGATTATGGTCGCACCTGCATTTTTTTCTCTACGCTATAACATCATGTATAGCAGAAAGTGGCACTCATAACATCACAATTTTTCGAACAGGCGTTCTAAAACGGTAATAACCAATCATTTCATTATATTCAAAATCATTCAGTAAAAGTTTCCTTCTCACTATATACATGAAATACGTATGGAGAACACGAAGGCTAACGAATTCCTTTCATATTTTTCTGGATTTCAGAAACTTGACGTCAATGAAAAAATCTAAATCTATGAGAGGTACCCGTGTACTTTTGTTCTACGTACTACAGTACTTTGTTCAGTGTACTACCATAGTATAAAAAAAGTCGAGGTTCTCAAGCATGCGCACGGGGAAATGTGCCTTCACTTTGTCATAATTTCACGTACAAACAAAATAACATATCAGAGTAGGAAATTCGTTCTGAAATTAAAAGTCTTCTGCTGTTTCACCTCAGTGTCGTTTATCGTGACCAATCTCAGGTCTATTTATCTATCTCGCTTAAATTTTTAGTTCTCAACTTGAAATGGATTCTTTGATTAATAAATAGTTTTATATTAATGACTAAATAACCATGAATAATAAACGGAATAAACGAATACAATTAAGCGTTATGAACTTTGCAAAGAAAAAAAACTCGCATTATCTTATCAAATTGTGGATTTTATGTTTACACGTCCCAAATTTATTTACATTTGAAAAAACTCTTTTTCGGCTCATAGCAAGTGTCTATCCTTTGCTTTGCAGGATTGTAACAGGTTCTTCGAAGCTATGTTTTCTAAAGTTTAACGAAAAACGAATATATCTGCTCTGGATTTCAAATTCCCATTCGTGGTATGAGCCTGCTACCTAACCTCGATACTTATCTCTTTCGAGAATCTTGTTTCATTTATTTTACCAGAATCGGCATCCGTGCACAATTTTTTTCTCAGTTTTGCACAAATAATAGCTCTCCAGAATTTTCTGCCTGTGCTTTATCTGCAAAAAAAGAAAAATTCATAATATATTTTATCTTTGCCATTACTGTAAAATGAATAAAACATATGTTTATTTCAATCATTTGACAGATATTTTTTTTAATAATGTTATAAGTTAAATACTTAAAATTCTTTTCAATAAGATGGTAATTGCAATTTGGGCATTCTATTATAATAAAAACTTTTGATGAGT
>BMAW01028494.1:0-11160 GCA_019974015.1 Nephila pilipes | reverse complement strand
TATGCTGATACAAAAAGGCGCATTTTTCTCAATCAATTATGATTACGTCTTTTTCGCTCAAAATTTTTTATATTAGTCAAAATGAAATTACCTAAATGATTACAAGCTCTGAACGACATGAGTAGTTTTCTAACTGAGATTGCATGTCTTATTCAGAGTAATGCGTTTCTTAGTGGAAATTTGATATATCTTAAGGCTTCAGTCTAACCACCATTTTGATTTCGTGGACGTAATGTTAATCCTATGGAATTTTGACTTTAATTCTCACATCTTTATTATTTGATCTATTTGAATGCAATAAAGTGCATTTGAAAGAGCAAAAAATAATCAATGCTTCTGTGGAATTACTTTTTTCCTAAGATTTTTAAAAATATTTTTATTCTTATTTTAATTATTCGTTTTTGAGTTTTCCGGTTTTTAAAGAATATTTTCAAATACTTTTAAAAATTGGAAGAAAAAAGTAATTCCACAGAAGCATTCATTATTTTTTGCTCTTTCAGATACACTTTATTGCATTCAAATAGATCAAATAATAAAGATGGGAGAATTCAAGTCGAAATTCCATAGGATTAACATTAAGATGACGAAATCAAAATGGCGGGTAGACGGGAGCCTTAAGGCTCCCGTCTGTCTGCCATTTTGAACTCGTGAAAGTAATATTAATTCTATGGAATTTCTATTATCGTCCTTAAATGTATACTATTTTATCTATTTGAATTTTAAAAAGTGCATCCGAAAGAGCAAAAAATAATGAAGGTTTCTGCAGTAATACATTATCTCCCCTATTTTCAAAAATATTTTTAAATACATATATTTTTTAAAAACAAAACCAAAAAACGCAAAAGCGAATCAGTAAAATAAAAGTAAAATATTTTTTTTAAAATCAGAGGGGAAATATAGTTTCGCAGAAACGATCATTATTTTTACTTTTTCGAACGCTTTTTTTTTTTTTTTTTTTGCATTCATACAGGTAAAGTAGTATGAATTTTTGAGGACGGCAGTAGAAATTCCATAGGATTAACATTACCCTCACGAAATCGAAATGGAAGGTAGAGAAAGCTTTAAGTACTAAACACCTGAAAAAAAGTTTTACACAATGCAAATTCAGCGTATTTATTTAATATATTCAGAGCCATTTTGATGTTTGTGACAACATTAAAACTGTATGCTCATAATATATAGAGAGAGTAGAGAGAGAGAGTAAGAGAGAGAGTAAAATGTTACATAATTTTCCCTTATTTATGACGTACCTAATTATGCTTTCAGATAACTTAAAAAATTGTTCGACTGTAGTCTACTATCGTTGTCATAGCAACGTTGTTATTAAATTAATTGGAAAGAGGACTCAGAAGTACATTGAATCATGAGTATGTTCTTTATCGAGATTTCTTTTTCAAGTATTCAAATAAAGCTGCCATTGATCATGTAAAAAACTTTTCTAATATTGCTGCTATTTTAAATTTTCTTTTCCGTGTCATGGTTTTTCCAGATGTTAATATCTCTAAATAAAAATACATTAATGGACCCAAAAAATAAATTCATTTTTGTTTCTTAATATTTTAATTTATAATTTTTTCCAAAAGAAAGTGAGAGAATTTTCTCAATTTGTAAAGAATAAAGATCTTCCTCGCGTGAAAGGTTGTCTATATTCACATGTTTTTAAGTTACAAAGAAATGCTTGATTCTTTATTGAATTAGTTTTACATATTAAAACTTAACTTTTCATAATCAAAGCAAAAAATAATCAATTAAATATTCACTAAACATTAACAAATTATAAATGTATGATATATATTCAGAATTCAGAAGAAATTGCAGAGAGAGAGAGAGAGAGAGAATTCATTAGAATTTGATCTTCTCAATAAGGCGTAATAATTTCATTATTGATATTAAAACATTCGTTCAAAGAAAAAGGGGGATTATTTCTATCGACACTCTGGACACATTCTGGAAATTGAAATATTTCTGAGTAATTTTTTTATTATACTGTTGAGATGTAAAAATATAAACTTTTTCTCCTTCATATGCTTAAAACATTTTCATCTTGAAGTGAAAAAAGGATTCCATCTAAACCAATTCCTGGTACAAGAATTGAAAAATCTCTGAAAATGTGTCTCTGAATCCGTGCTTATAGATGAAGAGACGAGATGTATCCTTGCAGAAGATGTTCCATCTTTTCGCCCAACTGTTTCTTGGGAAATATTACAAAAGGCGTTCTTTTCTTCCAGACATCTATGAGTGCATAAAACAGGTTTTCGGATAGGTTTCTTTGCGGAGTTGAATCGTCCACCAGCAGTAGTTTCGTCTTTCGTAAACGAATAGTTGTAAGGAAATCTGGGTTAATTTATTTTCTTTTCCTCAAATTGTTAAGATTATAATTTTCAAACTTTAAATTTGGTTGTCTTTTTTTTTTTTTTTAAAAAAATTTTTTTTAGTATGTCAATGAGTAAGAAGAAACAGCAGTCGCTAAAAAATTCGCCATTCTTCAAAAGTTACCCAAATAATCGACACGGCAATTCGAAAAATATGATACAGCAAATTACATCAATCGCAAGCTAATTTACGAAGAAAAATTAATACTTTTCGAGAGTTTTGGATTCCATAATCACGTATGTGTTTTCAAGTTCTTCATTTCATTTCGTAGTGAAAAAGTGAAGAGGAAATTACGTTATAACTTACTGGTGAAATACAAACGGCTCACTTATTTTGCTGAAAGAGCGTTTTTAATTACTGAAAATAAAGCAGCATATATATCGCCTAAAATACAAAAAAGGAGATTATATACGCTTGCAAAAAATAATTTTAAGAAATTGATTGAAAAAATAAAATTAAGCAAATGTTTTTATATATTAGCGGAGGGAATCACATATACTTCTTTGAAAAAACAAATTTCTTTATGTGTAAGATTTGCAGAGAGCATAGACAGACAATGCTTACTAATTGAAATTTTTTTTCATTTTGTGCCAGCAGTTTTAGCACGTCGATAAGATCTAGCAAACACAATTTTGTAAATTTCAGAATTATTAGGTTTGGGTTTAAGATGTATAAGATGCCAAGGACTCTGTGCCATATTTAGAGCTTTCAACAAGTACAAGCCAAAATAAGCAAAAAATTTCCATCGTCTCAATATGTACTCATTCTCTAAATTTGGCTATTTTAAATGCATGTCTAATTGAAGATGTTCGTAATTACGTCAGAGTGGTTAAAAATGTTAATCGTTCATGAATAGTAGTGAAAATTTTTTTTTTTTCAGAATAGTTTATTAGATCTGTGCCCTTCTTCCAGGAGAGAAACACTGAAAAAACTATCCTCTGTGAATTGAATTGTAACATGAATCTATTATGGTGTAATTGTTCCAGTCTTTGATTCATGCCCTTGAATTAATTGGAAATTGGCATAAGAATTCGTCTAACGAGGCCTATATTGTTTTAAATTTATTATGGAGTTTCAATTTTGCCGATACTTTATTTTTGAAAGAAGAAACACTTTCTCTTACATCGTCCTTATCTAGGATTTAGCATTTTAAGGCAGTAGACCTTATTAATGCCTTTTAACTAAATAACGATATTGTAAAAGAACTTGAAATGTTTCGCAATCATTAAGAAACGGCTTTCAATTCTTTTCTCCCGAAATTGGAATCTGTTTTAAAATGAATAATAGATGAAGACTATAGAATTGTTCGTCCATGAACTAGCAAAAACAAACAAAATTATCGTTCTAATTTTCCAGCAGAATCACCCGAATCTTATTTTAAGATAACAATTCTTGGATGCTGCAATTTTGCATCATAAGCAAGGTTGGAGAATGAACTCATATCTGTAGAAGAAAATGAATTAGAAATACTGAAAGAAACATTATTTTGATTTGTCAGAATTTTTTCTTAATTTTTAATTGCACAATATTAGCTACGGAAAAAGAAATTACTGGCATAATAAATTATATCAATCCTTGAACAATTTTAAACATGCAAAATAAGATTGTTATCGCGAATTCTTTTGTTTGAACTGCTATAGAAGCTTTAAACGAGTGCAATATAGATATTTTCCCAAATATCTATAAACTTTTAAAACTTTTAGTCGTTTTACCTGTTACAACACGTATTGTTGAAACATCGCTTCCAACTATGAAATATTTTTAAGAAAATACTTAAGAAACGGTACATCTGAAATTCCTTTAAATAGATTCGGTTACTCATACATACATAAAAATATACATGTGAATGAAGAAGTCTTAATTATATTACAAAAACAAAAATAGAGAATAAATGTAGCATTGTAAAATTAAAAATATGTATATATTTTTTTTATTTCATTATACTCTCTCCTTTTTACAACGTTTTTCTGAATTTCACTTGGTGTGTGTGTGTGTGTGAGTGTGTGTGTGTGTCATCAAATTTTCGATCGTTAATTTAACCAACTTCCCATCAAGCTAGAGCTTTGAAATTTTGGGAATCGTTCGTACTCGCCAAACAATGCAATATTTAGACGTTTGCGATAAGTTTTAATTAATATTTTCTTTAATAATGCAGTTTAGCCCAATCACTTGGCGCGATTTCAAAAATTTGCTCCAAACTTGGCTGGTTTTTATTTATTATTATTATTATTTTATTTTTTGTTTAACTTAAGTCCGTAAAACGGAACAGGGTAGCCACATTTAGCAAAATATCGCTAAGTAATTCTTGTCGCCAAGGGTGGTTGGGTAAAAATGCATTCCATTCATTTAATTTACCGGATGAATTAATTAATTTTAGTTAGTTTTAACGTTTTTATGTATTTCACTTGGTGTGTATCTGTCTGTGTGTGTATCACTGTGTCATCAAGTTTTCTATCGTTAATTTAACCAACTTCCCAGCAAGCTAGAGCTCTGAAATTTTGGGAACTGTTCTTACTTGCCTAACAATGCAATATTTAGATATTTGCATCCAGTTTTAACTAATATTTCAATAATTTTTTTAATAAACTTTGCCGCCATATAAAAACGTTGTTTTTAAAAACGTTGGTTTTTAATTCGAATTATTTCAAACTTGATTTTTGAAAAATTAGTAATTAATAGCGTCTGCACATATTTATATTTGTTCATACGTGTAAGTATCAACTGTATATTTGCACAGATACTTTTGATTACTAATTATTTGAAGATTCAAATTTAAAAAATATTCATATGTGTAAAATCCCTTATAATTATTCTTCTGTTAAAGGATAATTGAAGTACATATAATTAAAAAGCGGACATTTTTCGAAATCTTAACAATATATAACTAGGAATTTTACATAAGCTACCCTGAAAATCTGCTTTTCAAATTACGATAAAAGTATTTGTGTATCGCACATTCAAAATTAAAAATTATTAGTAACAAAAACTTACAATTGTATAAATACTTAAAATATTAAACTCAAAATTTAATATATCTCATCTCTAGCATATTTTCATATATTCCGTAAGTAACTTGTACAATGCAGTTGAAAACTACATGTTATGAACCAAAATTAGCGGAAAAATTTGATTAATATAAAATAAATTTTTACTTGGAAGCAAAACTGAGATACTAAGACTTCGATATACAAAAGTTATGAGCATATCTACAATAGTTTCTGAAATAATTATTTTAAAATTCAGTTCGAAATTAGTTTGTTATATTATACGTAATATTAAATAATGCGTCAACATAATAAAATAATAGTTTGATGCCTTCAGATTATTAAAAATAGAAATAAGTAAGATTATCGCAAATGTTAAAATTTTATAATTTTAAATTCAATTACAATTTTAAATTAAACTGTACACTGTTATATATACACAATATTGTGTTTCACAAACAATTTTTTCTCAAATAACAAATTGTTCTGAAAGTAGGCATTAAGGTATTTTAAAGACATGTTGTTTTGTTTAAGCATTTAATATAAAATATTTTTTTTTCTTATGTGTCTCTGATATTTTTAACATTTGTAACAATTAAAATTATTGCTTATATACGATTCTTTACATTTTTTTGTAAATTGAATGAACACTTTGAATACAATTTTGTTTATTTGAGAACATACGAACTCTGATTTATTTTTAATTAATTTAATTAATTGAGATAAAAATGCCTTTTGAGTGATGGAAGCAACACAAGGGCTATTGACGCCTCACTTCGTATTTTTGAATCTTGATCAAGTGAAAAGAATGACACTTACTGCTGATATTCAACTCTCCCAAATTCCCCATCACTCCAACAGGAGGGCTTGGAAAATCGATAAAATTTTTATCTTACATCAGACTCGCAATATGGTGCTTCTTCAGCGACACATGAACTCGAACCTTTGACGGTTCAACGGAAACAACTTTGTCCTCAAGTCCGCTACTATGACCACTTATCTATTGTTGCCACTAGATGATAATGTTTGTGGACTTTAATTTCTGAATGAATATGATATAACACAATTAGCGTTTCAGTTATTCCAGACTATTTGAAATGTGTTTCGAATGTACACTTGAAATCATAAGCTTTCCCCCAACTGGGTAATTAATATCGATTACCTTAAGTAGATAAGTATTAAACACCATTACAAGGAAATTGCTCCTCTGATACCTGTTTAAGGATTCTGATGCCTTTGATCGGTCTAATAACACATGGTAATACATAGATACCAGAATCTTACTGAAGATAACTGCAAAATGTAATGTCCTTAAGTGTGATAAATGACATCTACTCGCTTTGTGATCTTGATGCTTCTAATTTAAAGTGTTAACTTTATTAAATATCTTCTTGAACAAAATGTTTGTAAATGAATTATTTAGTAATATTTTGTGGTCATCTTAGGAATTATTCTATATAATTCTGTGCAACCAATGCAGCATTAGATCCGCCACTGAAAACGGATAAGCGAATTTACTGTATGCTATCATGATCAGTTTGAAACTGAATTTGCGTGTAAATTTACAAGCAAAAATCTACACTTAAGCAGAGAAAAAAGAAACTTAATATTGATTCAAATTTTAGTTTTGATCTGAACGCCAATTGCTACCAAATAAAATTTTGATTGTTTCCCCGCAAACTTCTCATTGTCGATGAATCTTGAAATTATCAGTGTACACAAAAAAAAACAAGCAATAATCAAAGGAATATGTTGATTCCTATGAATACGATCTAAAGATGTCGAAGACCTTCTCATCGATACGAAAATTTGTAAGGACTTTTTAGCATCATACTCAACGGCTTCTTTGAAAGAGTAAAACCAATTTATGGACAATAATACAATGATAATTCCCATTCCCCTTTTCCCTCATTAATAACCTCACCAGGAGTGGACCTTCTTCCTGCCGACCTCAAGCCTGGATAAAGAGGGATAGGAGAATGGGATCTTAAACTCACCGGTCTATTTTATAGTGACATAGTGCAATTTCATATCAAACATTAACAAATCAGTCCGGCTAGTCTGGATGTAATCCAGTTCCTGGAGCACAAAGGTACACCATCATGCTTGCATATGCGTCCTGAGGCTACTGAAGCCGATAGCCATAGACAGACTAAGAACCCTCCAAAACAAAACCAGTAGTGCACTATGTGCAGAATGGGTGTTTGGTTCTCGTCTTATGTCCCATTATTAATACTCTTTTCTAATTCCTAACACAAATGCTTTGGGAAACACAATAGTAACTGTATCATTATTATGTTGTTTTTTTAAAATTGATAAATTGCATATTTAATATAGTCTTTTTAAATTGCCTTTTGGATATAATTATTAAAATGAACCTTTTTATGCAATGCATCTTAAATTATTTTTATTTAATCAAATTATGAAATTCTGTTTATCTGCGTCCCTCTGCGAAAATAGGATTCACTTTAAATCTGACGTGAGAGACAAAAAGTTTTCGTGTTGACGTGAAGTAGATATAGAGAGAAGAATGCCAGATAAGATGATGCTCTCATCACTTACTTAATTTTTCTTCTAACTTCCGAGATCCGTCACCAATGGTTCTGTGTGAATGTTACTTGTAATTTAATGTTAAACTATAAGGTTGGTTTATAATCAACTAGTTCATAAATAACAACTGATTAGTCGAAATAAACATTTAATTAGAATAAGCGTAATAGTTCTGTTTACATCTCGTACCGACTATATTCATGTGTTGGTAACATTCGTTATTTTTAACATAAAGTAATAAGAATACGATTACTATTATTTCTTCGATTCACTTTATGTGAACCTTACATTCGGCCCCGCTCAATATGAAATTTATACAGACAAAAATAAATTTTAAAATTGAAGCGTAAAAGAAACAAAACTTTTGATGACAGCATAGTACCTCTCAGTCTTTTCGTCTGTACTGTTTTCCTCGATGGTTGGTGTATTTCGTTTAAAGTAAGGGCGAAGATGTTGTACGTGGACAACCTTTATAAATTTGTTCTGCTGTGTCGTAGACTTGATCTCGTAACACACGGCCCCGACTGGACGTACAATCACAAATGGTCCTTTGAAAATGGGAGAAAGTTTGTGATCTCCTTTTTTCGGCCAGTCGTATAACACGAGATCTCCTGCCGTGAAGGAATGGGATCTGCGATGGAGATCAAATCTTTGCTTGTTCTCCAAATGTGTTTCATACACATTATTTGCCGCTTCGGCCCTAGCCAAAGTTAAAAGATCTAGTTGGTCTTCGCTTCCGAAGAATCTATCCACCCATTGCACCAAAGAGGTCCTTCTCGTTTTCCACTCTTTATGCAGTCTCTTCTTTACACGTTTCCACTCAAGTTTTTGCAAACCAGGTCTCAACTTACTCTTTTCTTTGATGAGTCTTCTTTTCACTCCCGACCACAGAGTTCTGCGTTTCCCTCTCTTCCACCTCATTTTTCTGGCCTCCCTTCGAAATCGTTTGCACTTCGGAATTTGAAAAGGGCTATTCTGTGTCACAATTGGCTGATTGAATTCGATGCATGGCTCGGGTTCGATATTTTCCTCTGCCGCATCTGCGGTGCGTTTAATCACATCTTCCATCTGGTCGATTGGGTGCGGATCAATCTTCGTAATGGAATTAATAGTACGAGAAAAATCTACCACAACTCGCTTTGGAGTACTTTCATTAAAGGGCTGATCCACAATGAAGGTAGGAGCTGCGTACGGTGAGTTGGAATGACGGCAAATTCCTTGATTTAACCATTTTTGAATTTGTGTTTTTAGAAACTGGCGATCAGGCTCTGAAAGTCTATACTGTCTACATATAATTGGCTTTTCATGTTGTAATTCGATTTTGAATTCCACATATAGACATAGTCCAATGTTATCATCATTAGTATCAAAAACGTCAGTAAATTTTCCAATTACTGCATCAAGTTGAGTTTGTTGAGTTGTAGAAAGTCCTGCGGATTTAGGGATGAGATCTGTTTCGGATGAAACTATATTGAATGTGGCTTCTGGCAAAGATACATCATCTAGTAAGGGTTGATTAAGAGCGACGCAATTGATACTAGGTTTTGAAGCATGAATACATTCGTACAAATGAAATGAAGTTGGAGTAGAAATACATAATGAGCCGTTAGGGTCATAAGTGCATCTAGCTTGAACTTGTTGCTGCCAATCGAATCCTAAAATAAGTTTAAATGGAAGCTGGGTGCAGATTCCAATTTTAGGCATCATATGCTCCAAATTTCCAACAATTATGTTTAAAGAAACCCAACCTATTGGCTTTATTTCATGGTCAACAACTTGGAACTGCCCATCATTCCACGGGTGAATGACAATATCACTTGGGACATAAGATTCTTGAATGACTGTGATATCTGCACATGGATCACAAAGGGCTTGAATTTCTGTATCATTATTAATAATAACAGGTATTAATGCACGCCTATTCGTTTGAGTTCTAATACAATTTATGGAAGGATTATTTGCGGTTGTAGATCTTCCAGATGTCGAGTTGCGATTATTGTTGTTGCGGCGGGAATTCGAAGAGTTCAAACTGGTGGTTTCGACTAATGCGTGATTATTAGAACTAGTTGAACTGCTAGAAGACGGGAATTGAGCACTAGTTTGACTGTTGGAATATTGATTTTGTCGTGGCGTATTTCTTGGTTTAGCTATGGTTGAACCACGAGGAGGAGGAGGTAAACTACACATAAAAGAAGCATGACCTTTAATTCCACATCTCCAACAAGTAATATCTCGAACGTCATCAGTTATTGGATTGTATTTACGATGTTGCTCATCATATGTATAAGAAGATCTAATTTGAGATTTTGTAGAATGTTTCTAATGCTCTTGTTTTGCACTGCGAATAGCATCAAGTGCAGTTGCTCTGTCAATTAATTCTTCAACCGTATTCGAATTTTGAGTAGCTGATGCAATTTGCCATTTTTCATGTGTAATATCACCAATGATCATGGAAATACGGTCAGGTTGGGGAATGGTGAAGGGAGCTTTTTCCAAAAGAGCGTCTTTTGAACAAATATAATCCACTAAACTTTCATTATGCTTCAATTTTCGTTCACTTTGGTGAGCCAAAAATTCTTGCATTGTAATACGCCTTTTGAATCTTGAGGCGAGAGCAGTTTTCCAAGTAATCCAATCATTAAAAATTTTTCCTGTTGTTAATTGCCAATTTTTAGCAGATCCCGAGAGACGAGAAATAGCATTTGTTAATTTTAATTCGTCAGACCAGTTAGCTAAAGTTGAAATTCTTTCAACTTCTTTTAGCCATTCAAGGGCATTTTCAATTATTTCACCCTTAAATATTTGAATGGAATTTGCAGTATCATTTGTAGATGTGATTTGAATTACGTTTGAATTTGCTTGCCTTTCTAAAAATTGTTTTTGCGTTTCCATTAATGTAGAGAGAATAGCTGCGATATTCGGATCTATTTGGGAAGGTGGAGGCATAGGAAGTGGTGATTGTGTAGCAGAATTACTTAAAAGTTCTACTTGTTTTCATAAAGATTCAATTTCCATCAATAAATTTCTGTCAGAAGGTGTCTCCTCATCATTAAAATACTGCATACGAAGAGTATTTAATTCATTCAAAGTTCCTTCGGTTTTTTCTTTTATTATTATCCTCCACAATACGCAGCATTAAATCATTTTTGTTTCCGGTTAGCGAAAGATTTCTGAAACGCAATTCTTTTTTCAGTTGAACAATCGTTAAATTTTGTAGCGGATGTGATTCTAAAGAATCAAAAATGATATCAGC
>BMAW01028493.1:12224-26644 GCA_019974015.1 Nephila pilipes | reverse complement strand
GCGAGCCATGAGGAGTAACGTGACAGGACATCTGGTGGACACAAGCGGAAATAGGTAGTACCTTCTATCGCTAACAGATGGCGCTAATAGCACTTACAGAATAATCTCGTTGGTTCGAGAAAGTTCTGGTGTCTTCCACTCACTTCTAGATGGCAGTAAGTGGAATATATAAGAAGGCTAGTGGCGCAACCACAAGTCAGTTCCTATGACACTGCTGTGAAATAAAATAGTGCGTACCTCCTTAAAACGTGTTTGTGCGTGTTTAAGTTTAAGACATCTTTGTAACAATATTTTGATTTGAATTGTTGCTTTTGAGTGTGTGATTTAGTAGAATGGAAAAGAAGCGAAAAATTGATAGTGAATGCAGAAAATTCAAAGATCAGTGGAACATTCAGTATTTCGTAATTGAGTCCAGTAACAAGGCGCTATGTTTGATTTGCAATGAAAGCATAGCCGTTCTCAAAGAATATAACATTAAACGTCATTATGAAGCAAAACATTTTCAAAATTACTCAAAATATACAGAAAGTTTGCGGACAGAAAAATTCGAAGCTATGAAGCTCGGATTGAAATCGCAGCAATCTTTATTTACAAAACTCAAAACTGAACAAGAGGCTGCAACTCATGCCAGCTTTCGTGTGGCTCTTGAAATTGCAAAACGTGGAAAACCATTCACCGATGGAGAAATGGTCAAAGAATGCATAATCGCAGTAGCCGAAGAAATGTGCCCTGAAAAGGTAAATTTATTAAAAACTGTCAGTATGTCAGCAAACACTGTGGCTCGAAGGGTAGAAGACATCGCTGAAAATATATCCTCTCAACTGTTCAACAAAAATGGACATGTTGAGTGGTTTTCTTTGGCCTTGGATGAGTCAACGGATGTGTCAGATACTGCTCAGGTGTTGATTTATATTCGAGGAGTAGATAAAAGCTATGAAGTGCATGAAGAACTTCTTGATATGTATAGTATTCATGGCACAACTACTGGTTCAGATATTTTTAAAGGAGTTGAAATGGCCATTAACCAAAAGAACCTTCGATGGAAAAACTTGAAATGTATTACAACTGATGGAGGCAAAAACATGAGTGGGAAAGATAAAGGAGTGGTCGCTCTTGTGTCAAAGGCTGTAGAAAATGACGGTGGTTCAAAACCAATAGTCTTACATCGTATCATTCATCAACAGTCTTTGTGCGGAAAATGTTTGGATATGTCTGAAGTTCTGAAACCAGTCATATCAACTGTTAATTTTATCAGATCTTTTGGGCTGAATCACCGACAATTCATGCAATTTATTGAAGAGATTGGAGAAAATGACTTACCTTATCATACTGCCGTACGTTGGCTTAGTTGTGGGAAAGTCCTTCAGCGCTTTTTTGAACTTCGAGCAGTGATCGAAATTTTTTTGAATGAAAAGCATCGCCCTCTTACTGAATTGCAAAACAACGCATGGCTGAGGAAGTTAGCATTCTATGTTGATTTGACAAAACATGTGAACGAACTGAATTTAAGATTGCAAGGAGAAAACCAGCATCTTCCTGATTTATACACTAATATCAAATCATTCCGGAAGAAATTGATACTGTTTCAATCACAACTACGAAGTAAATGTTTTTCACATTTTAAAACATGTGAAATATTCAGCCACACCACTGAGACCGAGTTTCCTATCGATTTTGCAATCGAAACTTTGAGTGCTTTGAAAATAAATTTTGATACTCGTTTCTCGGACTTTGATGCCATTGCGAATCAAATTAAGATTTTTCAGAATCCTTTTGATACTGACATTGAAACCCTAGCCCCGGAACTTCAAATGGAAATGATTGATCTACAGTGCAGTGATATAATTAAGAACAAATATCAAAACTTATCTTTGTTGGAATTTTATAAGTGTCTTCCACTGACACAATTTGATAATTTGCATAAATTTGCTCGTGGGCTGTTTTCTGTTTTTGGTACTACTTATTTGTGTGAGAAGACCTTTTCCAAAATGAAGTACACAAAAAATGTTTACAGATCTAAATTAACTGATGAGCATCTTAAATCTCTTTTAATAATTGGTACAAGTAAAATTAGTCCACAACTACAAACTATTGTCAGTGGAAAATCTCAATTACATAAATCTCATTAGTATTTCATATGTCATTATGCTTGTTATAAGTTATTTTTTCATTTAAAATGTATAAAATGTTAGTTGGATTCATTTCAATAATTTGTTAGTTAGTATATAGTAACCTACAACAATGTTATGAGTAGTTAGCCCATGACCATATCAATGTAGATGTCATATTAATAATTATTCAACATAAAAATAGATTACTTCAGTAAACTAAATTTAATTTGCTATAAAAAATAAATATGTTCTCTAGAAGGAGTTTTCTTTCAAGTATGCTAGCTCTCCGCGGGCCGGACAAAATCTGTCCGCGGGCCGGATGTGGCCCTCGGGCCGTAGTTTGGAGACCCCTGCTCTAAAGCAAAGGTAGGATAGAGGCGTTCAGCACTGGGTCTCCACACACGAACACGATTGTCCTCACTGCTGAGATTGAATCTGGATTCGTCGCTGAAGACGACCTAGTTCCATTCCGCTGCAGTCCAGTTTCCTCGTGCTCGGCACCACTCCAAACGGAGGCGTTGATGGGTGGGAGTCAAGGGCAACACACGTAATGGGCACCACGATCCCAAATATCCTTCAGCCAGGTGCCTTCGTATGGTATGAGAAGACACAGGGGTCCTGGGTCTGGATGCTACCTGTGTCTGGATAGCGGCCGATGAAGCAGTTGGCTATACGCGTGCATTTCTTACGATGTGGCGGTCTTCTCAAGGACTTGTCTGTCGAGGGCGTCCTGAGCCTGGTCTTCGTGTAAATGACATCTCTCGGATCCACTGGTCCCAACACCTCCTCACAACACAATCAGAATGGCCTAATTGATGAACTACTCGCCTAGCTGACCACCCAGCTTCCATCGTGCAGATGTTTCTCCCCCTCTCAAACTGTGATAGTTGCTCACATTGTCTTCGAAAACGGCGTAATGGCTTGTCTACCTCAGCTCTTCCTTTGTAAACGATTGAGCACACTGAAACAAGCTTTGGTTACGTGTTTTATATTCCACGGAGAACGACGTTAAACGCTCTCTACCGGCTATACGTAATGCGCAATCACGCTACATTTCTAATTAATTGCATATCTCCCCGGCATGGACTTTCATGTCAAGTTTCGTTACGATCCCGCAATTATTTCTTGGTTCGTTAATTTTTTTGTCCATGAGTGTATCATTTCCATTTTTATGTCTTCTCAGAAAATTTAGTTTTTAAAAAATTTTCAAATTCCATAGATTTTAATTTTTCTGGTTTTGGTTATATATATACATATGTAAGACATTTTTTTCTCTTAACTATTAAAATTTAAGAAAAGGTAATTTTTTCGGCTTCCCTTATTTGTAATTTGTTTCTCGGATTATAAAAATCATCTTAATTATTGTTACTCATTCATATTTTCTATTCGCATTGAAACCAACTTTCTTCTGATTTTTCATCAAAGTGTACATTTTCTCCTATTAGTATTTTCATTTGATGGTTATATTGAAAATATTTTTAGCATATTTTCGTGCCGATTGGACTAAAGGCGAATCGTGTAGTAACTCTGATGCATATTAAATATCTAGCTGGTCAATGTCCTTACGTTAGTGTGATATTGGAGTTAGGATTAGGAATACCAGATCATGTATCATTCTCATTGCTTGTTCGTGAATCAAGTTTATGAAACTGGTCGCCAATAACTTTTGTGTTGGTTCTTAGTAAAAAAATAATGAACTATGAATCGATCGAAATATTTGTACGATTAAATTTTATTTGTAGCATACATTTGAGAGAAAAAAAAATTAATTAAAAAACATAACATAGCAGATGCACAGGAAAACATTGTTACTACTCTAACGCAATTTTATTTAAATAAGATGTGTAACTGAAATCTTAAATCAAATTTTTTTTTATCAGTATGAATGATTGGATGCAATCAGAAAGAATAAATTTTATTAACATTCACCTTGAACTCGATTTCGGATTACATTAAACAAATCACTTCTGTTCCTTTGATTTATTAAACTTCAATTACATTTGTTGATAGCAAGAATCAATATTTACTAATTAGGTAATTTTATTACTTAAGGAATATTTGTATTGTAGAATAATTAACTGAATGAAAACAGCATTTGTTTATGTCATATAACTTTTATCGAATATAAATATTGTGCTACTAGTAGTAAGAGAGGAAAGAGAGCATACCTGACATCAGTGAGAGATTGTTATCGTTTTACCATCAGTTTAGTTTCATTTGTTAAAAATCAATATTGTAACTATATTAATTGAGTTATGAAGCATTGTAATTTTTATTTCCAATTGAAAGTTCCATTAATTTTTTCTCAAATACTTTTTAATTTTCATATTCATTATAAAAAAATACTTAAATATTTACATACATTGAACAAATTTAAAAGATTTGAGTACAAATGTGAATAAGGTTCTAAAAGTAATATGTCAATTCATAGGGAACTGTTAAATTTGAAAGAGCAACATATGGATGACAAATGTTGGTAAATCAGAACTGTCTGTCAAAGGTATAAAATAATTAAACACAAATTTGTTGTGTAATAAATTCAAATATATTCATATGGAAAATATAAGAAATTCATGCTAGATTTATTTGTGTATCTTAGATAAATGAATCTGGAGATTATAGGTAAAATTTAATTCGTAGTTATATTTGAAATGTATTAACTAATTTATAAAAATATATTTCATGTATTTAAGCATACAATTATGCTTTCTGCAGAATCAAATTCTTAAGATGGTTATCAGTAACATATGTGACATAATGACATATTAATTGTCTATAAGAATTCTAGAATATAGAAAAGCCCTCTTTCCGTAAACGTTTCAAAAATTCAAATGTAGTAAGATATTGACATCCAAATCGATGAGAAATTATTGGTAAACAGATCAATATTTCAGATGTGGACTTACGAATTTCTTTCCTTATTCACATTTCTCTCTTTCTAAAGTAAGCCTAATGGTAAACAATTGTTCTAGCAGGGCGTTAGATTTAATGAATTTGATTTTTGGTTTAATATTTTCTTTATGAAACTGAATATATTAAAAGAAACGAGTACCGTAATAGAAAAATGTTTGGATTTTATATTTTTCGCACAAGATGTTTTTCTTCCAAATATTGATTTTTAAGATATATGTATTCATTTTTGTTTATTGAAGGAAACAAGGTACTCTATGAGCAATTATTTTAAAATTAGATAATTATAAGAGAAAACTTATGTTCACCATATTAGACAAATGTAAAATATACATTTCAGGAAAAGAAATAACTTCATTTTTAAAAAAACAATTATTCAAAATTATAATTTCTTTCAAAATATTTTTTTTACTTTAAAATTACTACTATTTAAAATTATAATTTCTTTTAAAATATTTTTGTACTTTAAAAATACTCCTATTTAAAATTCTAAAGTTTTAATGTAACAATTTTTTTTTTTTTTCAATTTTAGAAAGGTGAATGGTTGTATTAAAATTCTCAATAATTTAATACATCCAATCCCATGCTAGTATAACCAAGAGTGTAACCCACAACTAGTATAACTAGCCCCATTTTCAATTATTTGTATAGGGCTAGCTGTATTAGTGTTATTTATAGTGTTTTTGACAAACAATTTTCTATCAGACGAAATGAAAAAATAGTTAAAAAATGCCATAGTAAGTTTTGGTGATGGAAGGAACTTTTTGCCCCGAATCAGTTTTCAAATGCATTTCTTTAGATTTGAATACATGTATACATATTTAAATATATTCAACAACAGATATTATTTTAAGACAACCCATTAATTGCTGAATTCTTGCACTTTTCCTTGAAATAAAATTACTGTCCTTTTCCAACCTATGTAGCACACTTGTGGTGGCTTAGAGATTTTTTTGAAAGCAAATTAAATAATATTTAGAATGGTATATATCCTTATGTCAGGTATTGTGCGCATTAGTCTTCTGAATATAAAAATAAATTTTATGAATATGAAGATAATTCATAGTTATCTATCGCACATTTATCGTTAACTCATATCTCCCTTCTACTTTCTTTTAATTCCATTTTACTTATGTATCACTATCTCGAATTCAATTTACTGTATTTCTTATCTTCATCTATTTTTTCTAATGACGGTTAATTTTGTTTGGCTGAGAGTTGTAATTTTATGCAATTCAAACTATCGAAATGTCCCCTAGGTTAGTAAAGAGAAAATCGCAAAAAGCTCAACATCACAAAAAAAATGCATGTAATATTAAGTGTACTGAATAATGATTATATACAAACATATTTAGCACGTAGAAAAATCTTCATTAAAATAGATTCTTCAAGGCGCATGAGAGTAATGATTTTTTTTTTAAATTTAGGATTGTTACAATAAATTAGGATCTGACATTTTTACTAAAATAAATGTAACTAGTACTGATGTAATGATCTGTATACTCTAATTCAAAAAGTACAAAACCTAATTTTACGTAATTTGAAACTTTAAATTATTTTTCTGATATCAGTTTATAGACACCTTGTAATCATTCTTCTTTACACTTACTTAGAGCCCAAACTGTTATATTTTGAATTTACAAAATTTGAAAGAGAGATCTTCGGCTAATTTCAAATTCAAAACTTCTAACTTCAAGTCTTAAAGACTAATTCATTTTTTCATGTTATTCTGATATAAATTTCAGTTTATTTCCTTAGTTTTTAAATGAAATTTAAACATTTCTTAAGGAAATGAATCATTGTATTTAAATTTAAGTTATGTTATGAGTTGGAATAAAGACCATACAATCCCTGTTTGCTTAAAAGAATTGAAACTTGTCTTAAATAGCGATCGTTACTAATGACGGTTAGTTTACATTCAAATAACTTTTAGCTGATTTTGCGCTTTAGTACTGTACCATTTTTAAGAAAATACTGATGAATATGGGAAACACATTAAAAAATCCAAATATTTAGCAAATGTTCAAAATATGGACTATACAATCGACATCTGAATGCAGACATATTTGCAATGAATGAAACATACAGAGCTAATTTATTTAAAAAACAACTCTCCATGCTTCTTAATATTGATCAGTAAGACAATTTTTGAAGAATTTAAATTTAAAGCTTAATTAGTGAATATTTAAATTTTGTCTTTTGAAAAGTGCACTTTCAGCCTTCAAAACTGACTGCGTTAAAATTTTGAAAAAGCAAAATGAAAGCTCGGTACTTTCTTTTCGATACAAAAATGTTCAAATATTATTATGTCCTTAATATGGTTATATGATGTATATTAATATATTTAACAAACTAAGATCTTAAGGTATAAAATGATAGTTTAAAAACACTCAAAATATACTTAAAAAATTCGTCATCTCAGGTATTTAGTTTATTGCGTATCAAATATAAAATAAAGTTTAGAAACACCCGAGGAAAAATACACTTTAAGGATTTTCATGAAAAAACTTCCTTTTTACCACCTAAGGCTGTAACAAGGTTTGCAAAACACAAAGTATGTTTTTTCTACCTAAAGCTTAGAGAAGATTAAAATTCAATATGTTCTCAATTTTTTTGGGCAAAAATGAAATTAGATGTATGACAGGAAATTGATAAACCATGTGATATGTGTCTCAGTTTCAATGACCTTGATAAATTTAAGACTATAGCTATTTTAAACATTTTACTTCCTTACAGATTAAGTATTTTGAAGAATTAGATTTGTTTTGTCTTGAAATTAATTAATAACAGAGTAATGAATACAATATTTCAATTAGTCTACTATTCAAAAGTACATGATAAAATAATTTTTGAAAATGTCTATACTTTACTGATTTATTGTATGTTGTAAATAAAATTCATAATTTTTATAAATTTTCCAGATAACATAGGAAATTGAAATCTGTAACAATATCGAGTGCAAACTCTTATGTAAACGGAGTTTTCGAAGCAATATTATAAAATGTCAAGCAACTAGTACATTTTTTATTTTTAGAATTCTCTTACATCTAATTTTGAATTATTTGATAACCGAGAAACAGTTTGGGTAGATTAAAGATATTTTTATAACAATTACACGGTTTGTGGCTATTTAATCAGATGTAACAGTTTTGCTATTTCTTATAAATAAGGATGTGTACATCTTCTCTTTAGCTCTGTATATATATATATATATATATATATATATATATATATCTGAAATAAATTTCAGAATATATATATATTCTGAAATAAATTTACAGTTAAAACTAAATCTATAAAGATGTAAGATATAGATTTATATCTTTCCTCATGAAAAACTTTCCCAGCACCTAGTATGCTTTTGCAAAGAAGTTTCATTTTTAGGTTCTTAATTTAATTACAATGGAATCACCATCCTACCCATTGTTTTGTTATTGATATAGCAAATAGAGAAACCTGTCTGTCCAAAAATAAATATTGAGGCAGTTTACCCTCAATATTTATTTTAAAAGCCAATAATGTGGGATTTTCTTCTCAAAATTACGTTTCTGAAATTTCGATTGAATGAAAAATTAATGCATTGAGTTCAAAAATTGTGTCACCCCTAATAATCCTCGGATCCTCTTCTTATTTGGATAAAATTAGTATCAATGCCTCAAAGAAACTGATTTATGGTATAAATGGATGGAATAATTAGCTAAAGTAACATAGTTAATTAACTAAAACATGATGCTATCGCAGTATGAAATCCGATTTTTAGCGTATGTGAATTCCCATCTTAAAATAGCTAAATATTCAAAACTTCATATCATTCTGCTCTTAAATTTCTGAGTTATGAAGATTTAAAGAATGGGTTACTTATAAGTGTCTCAAAACTCTGACTATAAAAGCTTTCAATTTAACATATTTTAAGGGCTATTTCTCCAAACAATAAATGATTTTTGCCAATTCTAGAACATAAGTAAATGAATATGGTTCCCTAACTGTGTATCCCGAATATGTCTGGTACTAATTATTTGATTTGAATGAAATTTGAATCGTTAGGCAATTTCTACTACTTTCAATAAACCGAGTTCTGTAAAATAAATGTTTCGTTAGTAAGTAAATGATCCCTCAGGAGCCCCCGAGAAGTGGTCTCTTTCTTCAGCCTGTGAAGCCTTGTCGGATTCTCCTTTTGTGTTCCCGCTTCTATCTGCTGAAGAGTCTGGATTTCGCCGTGCCGTGTTTTCGTCCCGTCCCGCTGCTGAACTTTTTTCCGTGATGACGTGGACTTTGGTTTTATTTACTTTGTGTGTGGACTTTACTTTTAAATTACAGATTTCGTCCTTGGACCTTGTGGTCCCGAAGACTATTTTTTACTCTGTCTCCCAAGAATGCTATATTTCGGCTATTTTTATTGTGTAACCTTGACTTGTAAATTATCTGCTGAAATAAAAAATTTTTACTTAATCCATTTGCCCTCCATCCCTTTCACTTTTACTAAGATAAGAAGTCTTATTTCAAACACTATCGATATATGAGTACTTTTATGCTATTTTGTGAGTTTAGAATCAATAGATAATTAAAAATTGATTATTCGTTAGACATCGATGAATTGTGCAGATGAAATAAACAGGTTATTTGTTAATAATTGTTGCTTAAAAAGGTATATTAAAAATTTCTGAAAAATCTTGATGAATCTTCTTCGGAAGAAAAACTGAAAATATGATTTGCATCTGAAACTGATAAAAATATGATTTATATAAATATTTTTAAGGAATTAAAATCAAAACTTTTGAATTTAAATTTGAAAGAGCAGATTGAGAAAATTATCCTAGGAAAAAAAGAGAGGCTTATCGTGAAAATAAGGCTGAGTGTGATATTATATCGATTATTTACATTTTTAGTAAGTTCATATCAGGAATTGAAGCTATCTTTACATAATGTTAAAGAATCTGGTCAGAATTTCGAACAAATTTCCAGGTGGAAAATTGATCAAATTTTCATATAAATTAGCAACGTTGTAATACCTGCATCTGTTCATAATGCAGTATTTTTAAGAGTTAGGGAACAATCCGAAAATACGCCATTTTTCTCTTGAATACGTAACGTTTAATGCCCACTTAACATTATAGTTCAGGAGACGAAGCATGGAGCACATTTTAATCAATTCCAGATTTTTTTTTCAGATTGAACTACTGTAGCCGGTGGCTCTATTAATCGGATATATGAGATATTTAAAAATCATTTTCAATAAAAAAAAATTGACATGGCAGTTGATAATAATTTATCTTATTGATTTTCTTTTGAAATAAAGTATTTGAAATCAATACAAGTCCAGATATAGAAAGCATTTCAATAAATCGCAAAAAGTCTTTTAAATTAGGAGTGTTGTCAGATATTTTGATTTAATGTAGCGTGGTCTGAATCTTGAAATTCTGAAGAGTCACTTTGTTTATAAAAACTGACGAATATATATATATCACTCTAATACTCTCACAAAGTACTTCAAATATTAAATTAAATTAAGAAGTAGCAAAAGAACAATCATATTTAAGAACATGTTAGCTAAGAAATTTTAAACGTTCAATGAAAGAAAAAGTTTTGTCGTTGTGAATGTTGTAAAGCTTAATCATTGCGTTACATTTAGGATTATTTTACCCGACTCTGTTTGACTTGGTAATTTCATAACTTATTGGAGTCTTACTGTTTATTTTAAAAACCATAATTGCTTACTCGTTAACAGAACGAACTTACAGTATTTTGATCCGGAAGCCCAAAAAATATTACCTATTTGGACTTCAACTACAAGGAGGCGACATAATTTATAAGCAATCAGGGACGCAGAAGTGACAGTGAAACTGTCATGCTTGCGTCATTTTATTGTTAGTTAAAAGTCATACATGCACCTATAGGGAGCCCTAATTGGTTGGAAAGCAGGCGGTATGGTCAGTTGTCTCTGAGACTGCGTGGCAGTAAGGTAACCTCTTACGACCATATCATGGATGCCTTCAAACTTTATCAACATACAGTCGCGCCATTTTTTGTTGCGAAAAATGAGAGTCCAATTAGAATTTATCGTCGTAGATTGTCGTATGCAAAATATGCATTAGACGAAGTGTCTTTCCCGCACTTCAATGTCACAAAAAAAGGCACTGAGTTAATTTCGTAGCGAACAAATCAGAACGGACTGCAGACCTTGAGCAGTGTGAGTGTTCGTGTTCATTACAATTATGGCAGTAGACAATCGGGTGAGGCAGTATTGGTGAATCACTACGAGCAAGTTAGTGTCAGCACGATCTATCAACAAAGGAATTATTTCCACACTATTTCAAAAAAGTTAATGGGACCATTTATTGCATAAATGTACACAAATTGAAAACAGCCATCAAGAATCTACGAAGTTACAAGTTAAAGAAAGGAATACAATATTTTTCACATGACTACGATTACCTTCATGTGACTACTGCGTGCAAAGATTTATTGCAGCGATTTAGATGGGGAGTCTGTGTATATCTTCTGGTAATCTCTGAATTTCCGCCTAGTGATTACCATGTTTTAATTTACTCAAGATGGTAATGAATGTATGGCAATTCGCAGAAGATAATGCCCGGGTCCTTCAACAATCACTTAGGTTCTTCAACTAGGATATTCATCTTGGTGGACTACTGAAATGCCTCGATTATTCTGTTAGCCATTATGTTCTTTATGTGCATCATTATGAATACTGAACACATTGCTATCATTAAATCATTCATAAAAACATAAGAACCCCCCCCAGATATAGGTAACCATAACATTACGATGTATTAAACAACAAGAATATCCGCCATCCCATAAGTTCAGCATTTGTAGAGGGTAATTCATCTTGGTGGACAAGTGGGATGCCTATAGTATTCTGCTAGCCATAAATAATTTGAACATAAATAATTTGAGTTCCTTATTTTCTAATAAATCTGTTTTTTTTTTTAATTTTAACTCATTCATTATTGTAATTAAATCTCAATCTATTAGTTATCCAAGTAATCAGGGATTAAATTACTTTAAATTAATTGATTTTATACGAAATTTCTTCTAGCATTTTAATTGCCTTAGTTAATTTACTTGTGGTGCAAAAACCATTAGCGGTAGATTTTTAATGCTATTATTTGCTAAATTAGGAAGAAAATCTACAATCTAGAACAAAGGACTTTCAAATACAAAATATTTCTCCGAAATACGTAAATTAATGCATAATAAAATACTGCCATCAGAACAGTTTTTTTTACTGTATATTAACGTTGCCTTCAGAAGCATTTTATTCACTGGTTAATTGCTTATCAACATCAGTCTTGGAATCAATGTAGGAACTATTGGTGATAAACCTCGTAATTTTGAGCCTCGGTCAAGTGACGAGGACGTCATCTGAGCTACATCTTCCTTTCCAAGCTTCCATACCACGCCAGTGGAAGAGGATTGAGTCTCAACAAATTTAACGTACATCAGCCCTACTACATGGAGATTCTTTAGCATTATGTCTCGAGCCCACAATGTGAGAGAAACAATGAAACCGCGAGTGACCATGGTCACTCTATTTTTACTCTGCCACTCAAAATCAAAACACTGACTATTGAGGATGAACCTCGAAATACTGAACTTTATACCGCCTGAAGGTAACGCCTGAACTGGCACATACCTCTCCAAACACTTATACATCCCAGCGAGAGAATTTGGAGCTTCGTCAGACTTAACGTGCCTTGTGACATAACGGGTTCTTAGGGGCATCAGGAGAAAAATCCATGATTGAAAGGAAACAAAATCGGCTATCGACCTTCTAACCTGGCTACCGTGGCCACCAGAATAATTGAGAGAAGAATTCTGTACATATTTCAGTCATGTATCCTCATCTATATATGTCATATTGAGAAAAATCAATATTTAAGTCAAATCTTAAATAAATTTAATTCCGTTTGAACTAGCGTATTGATATTATATATTACTTTTTCTAATAATTTGGAGTAAAATATATTAGACCAATGAAGTGTTTGTAAATTATCTTTTCACGCTATATAGGATAAAAAAGAAGTACAAAAAAGTTTTCTATTAATTTTTTTTGAAGTGGAAATAGCTGTAAGAAAATAAAATCCTTATCACAAGTATTTTTTTTTTTTATTTTAGTAAAACTATCGTATTTTGGGTAATTCGATTTCTTACTTTTTTCACCTTCGTATAGAAATTTATTAATGACGTTCGCGACTAGACACTCCAAATTTTGATCTTTAAGAACAAAATTTCTTAATCACAAGTATACAATTAAGTTTCTTTTCTATTGAATTTTCAGAGAATGAGAGCTTTTGCTCGGCGCATTAACTGCCTTAATTTTTCCTTTAACATAATGAAGGGTTCTTACACATTTTTGTTCCACGGACCATTTTAGCAGTAAAGTAATATAAAGGCATCTACTACAGACATACTGTTTATATCATGAAGGTAATATGAAAGTAATAAAGCCTTACCTAAATAAATATTGGATATAATTCAAATATATAATATAAAATTATCAAATGAACTGAAGAGCAAAATTCAACTATTGAGAATCAAATCTAATAGGCACTATAAAAAGTTTAGCAAATTAATTTTACATTTGTTTACTTATTATCACATTGAATAATTCCATATAAATGAAATTAACTGAAAATAATAAACAAAAAAAAATTCTTCTCATGCATAAAAAATTTCAAAAGACATAAAACTCAATAATTTCGAAATTTGTTTTCAAAAAAGTCATTGAAACTCAATTGAAATAGTGTAATATATTGCATAATTTTTTTGTAAAATGTTAAATGAACGAACTAATTAAGTGTTTCTGAAAATGAGGTTATTCATTTTGTCATTTTCAATCTCACAGAATTTGTAAAACCTTTCCATAAACCTTCCGTTATATAAAAGTTTCTATTACATTAGAATTTTTAGAATATTACACATCTATTAATGATTTTAGATTTATTTCATTACGTTTTTTATAAAAAAAAGATTCTAATTCTTTTTCTTAAATTTTAATGATTTTTAAAGAGTTCTATATAGAGATTGTGTGCCATGCCCCAGCAAGAATATTATTTGAATATTAATTTCCAAACTTGGTTCCTGACCTTTGTAAAGAAGCAATTTTACTGTAATTATGTTAGTTTCAATCCATAACTTCGCAGTTATTTACTTTGATCATATAACTATTTAGAATTACTGGAATGCATTTTTTTAAAAAAAAAACTCAATATCCTTAGTGAAATTAAGGGAATAGACAAAAATTGGCAGATGTTACGTATAAGTATGGAAACAGAATTCAGAAGATACAGCCACTTGTTAAGAGATAACAAATTATTTGCTGTCCACAAATTATATGTATATATATATATATATATATATATATATATATATATATAT
>BMAW01028493.1:0-12124 GCA_019974015.1 Nephila pilipes | reverse complement strand
CACACACACACACACACACATATATATATATATATATATATATATATTCTACATAGGGATGATTTCATTTAAATCTAATTAATTTCTTAATTTATCCTATGTTTTAACTACCATATCTGAAAATGATTAAATCAACATTTCCAACACTCGACGAAATAGGGATATTACCCTTCAACCAGTCAGACACACTACGTAAAATACTTAAGGATCCTTACATCTATTGTCAAGAGATCTATATCATCCTTGATTTAATTTTCAAGGAGAAAAAAGGAAGATAAACTTTTCTGTCACTTATTTCGTAATACCTTGAGCGGCTGAACGTGCGTTGCGTCCACCACTGATCCCTATGCATCGCCCCCCTCCGGGGTATATCATTAATATATTCATATTTCAGCTATTTAAAGATTCTTTACGACTAAAGTACAAAACATGATTTAAGTTCAATAGTTAAATATATATATAATAGCAAAAGTAAAAGAAGACTAATAATTTTTCTTAATAAAACACCCAAAAAGAAAATTAACCATCAAAACAAATAAAACAGAGAGAAAAAAATACTTGACAATGTAACGGTACCCGCTTCTGTCTTACTCTTGTTCCATCTCAATTAAATATAACTAACTTTAAACGTTAATAAGTAGTCCAAAGACACTTATGAACAATCAACCTCAAAATTTATTTATCAATTATTATAATATAGTAGATCTCTCTTTAGACTTCAATCTTAACCAACCAAATTAATTATTGCTGAGAATAAATTATTTTATCGAGGCTTCTGAGTTGAAATCGTCCAGAATTCTATTAGTATTTCCAGTAGTCCACACACTCTTGATAGTAACATCCGTTACTTTCTATACCTATATCCAGAGTTAACCTCTCTTTTTCTTCTATATTTCCTTTCACTGATGTATTCTTATCATAATCATTTCATTTTATTTCACCTTGCATCTAATTAACATAATCACGCTTGTTTGGGGTTGGAAAGAATCTGTTATTTTATGTAATCAATCTCAATGAAAGTCCCCAAGGTTAGTGAAGAGAAAATCGCGAATAGCCCAACGTCACAACAAAAGTAATAAAACTGCTTTTGTACTATTTAGATAAACTTCAGTATTTGACCTATTACTCACCTACGCATAAAAAACAATGTAAACAAATAAACCATAATCAAAATTAAAATATAACATTTATAAACTCTGAATCTGGTTTATGACAGATTTGCAGGTCTTAACGAGCTTTATAGAACCAACATTTACTTACGTAAACTGTTGTATAATAATATGGAATTTCCATAAAATATAAAATTTAGACATACTAAAATACAAATATATACTAGCATAAAATATTCGAAATGGGTCCCTTTCAGCTATTTTACTGAAATTCTATTTTACTCGATATGAATCCGTGCTTTGGCGGTTTTGAAACAACTCACCCTTTTGTCATAAATCACTTTTATTCCACAGGAGGGTGACGCGTTACATCAAATATTTTCACCACAGTTTCTCCGAAAGAGTAAAAATCGTTTTGGTCATTTATCAAATAAATCACTCGAGAGAGCTTCTAAACAAAAGCAATTTCGCCACTACGAGGGCATGTCTCGAATAACAACTGCGCTGCGATTCTGTTGATTAACAATGTATGGACTTAATTGTAGTTGACGAGAAAGTCGCACAGTAATGGGGAACTGTGGAATGCACTTCTCTTTCATTGTTAGGAAAGCCGAATTTAAGGGGAGTTATTTCTGTTACTGGAGAATTCTCTGGAATTTAACATTCAGATTATTTTATTTCCAGGGTCAAGGTAATATACTTCACGAGATTTAACAAAATTAGATTGAATGTGGCATAAGTATTCTGAATCGTGAAAATCATTGTAAAGTTTGTATTGCATATATTGTTTAAGTTGGGAAAGGAATAATGTTTATAATTATAAAAGATTCCATTACATACTGGAGGAGAAATTTAATTACTTTGTTTTGAAAGTATGGAATAATAGCATTGCAAAATGGACTACACATTTTTTAATTTTTGAAATTAAATAGAAATTGTTAAAATTAGTTGTTCAGCAGAAAGAAAATTGTATTATCTCGTTCTGACGAAAATTTGGTAAAATTATGATAAGAGTTGTAGAACTTTAATAACAATAATTTATATTTAACTCTAAATTATTTTCTTACTACGAATAATAATTTAGAGTTAAATATAAAATATTATAATTGACAAATTGAGTATCTGTTTATTTTCATTATCGCTAGAAGTTAAAAACATAATGATGATTCGTATTACAAATAACGATAATGATTTAGTCTAAAATGATCTTTATGTATTTAGAAGTATAAATATTTTTCAAAATAATGCATTAAAAAAGGTATAATTTGATAAATATTACTTTCTGTTATACTTATTAATTCGTGCTTATTTCAATACGAGATCAAATTGAATTGTTTCATCTCTCTGTTCATATACAATCAAATAAGAGATCGTAAATGAAAAAAAAAAATCTTTGTGAGCTGGAAAAAGTATTTTAAATGACAGTCATCAAGTTGATTTTTTGTTCTATTCACTTAAGAATTTCTTTTAGCTATCATTTTGTCTGAAATAGAAAACTTTATAAATCTGGAATAAATATTTCCCCATGATAAAATAATTATTTTAAAATTTACTTTTCCTTGATCGTCTCTTCAAATCCTTTGAAAATGATAAAGTTGAGTTGAAATATAATATACGCAATTTTTATTTTATTTTTAGCGAAGCAGTTTCTAGTAAAATGTGGTTTTCCTTTATCTATATGCAAATCATTCGGGGGAAAGACATTTATATTTTAAGAACTCAATTGCTATGCAATATTCGAAATGAAACTTTCTACGATCTTGAAAGAAACAGCTTTCCACCAAGAGGCAAAAATATGGAATTCAGAAATCAATAGATTATACTTCATTCGAACTTTTCGAACAACTTGAAAAGAAAGATTCATCCGCTATTTCTTGGCTATAGACTCTGGTGAACAGATGGCATATTTACTAACACCAATGAAAACTCTAATTTATACGTTTGCAAAGAAATATCTTTTTCTTCTTCATTCACGACCGATGAAAAAATATCTTTCGATTAAACTTTTGTTGCTTTACTTATAGTTTGAGTTGGTGGACGTGGAAACTTAGCAGTCAATGTCGCGGAATCGCTACCTTAGTTGTTTTCTTTGAAACATAGGTTCGAGATCTGATACCGTTTATACCGCTGTATAGCAGAGCTGAAGCGAGTTATATCTCGTCATAGTCCTAGTCTTCGCAATGGCAATGTTAGGAAACATGGAGAGGGAGGTTATAGCTTAAGTGTCATTCTCAGCACTTGATCGAGATTCAGAACTACGAAGTCTGTCATCAACGTTGCTATTCAGGGCGACGTTTGTACACAATCAAATACAAATCGTTTAGTTTGAGTTAGTAGCCGAGTTGTCATACTCGTGAGTTCGTAGACGGTGCTGTTTTCGTCGAGTCGTGAGTTCGAGTTATGATGTCACTAAAGATACGTTTCATGACGAGACCGATTCCTGTTAATTCTGACGAAGTTCAAAGATCTCAAGTTGGCGTTGGTTGACAATTCAGAAGTCGTCATCATCACTTAACCGAGGTTTAAAATTGCGAGAACCCTTACCTATTGCCCTCGTGTTGCTTCTGAATAGGAGTTTAATAAAAGATTCGATCTTTTTTTCAATTTGACATGTGTTCCATTTGTTATTATTATCAGGCTTATTTATGTGGCATTGTTATATTTATTACACTTTAGTTTACATATTTTGTACCTTTTTGGGTTTATTAATGTCACATTGGAATCAGTGCGAAGGCTTTTTTAGACAGACTTCGTAATTTTGTACCACGATCAAGTGATGAGGAATGTATCTGAGCTGGCACCCCTTTCTCCTAACTTTTACACCACTCCATGGAAAGACTTTGGACTACGACAGATTTAGCGTGTATAAACCCCGGCTACACCACGAGTCTTTAGGGGCATCAGGAGACGAACCCATAACTCGAGGAAAACCACCTTCCGTGAGTCCTTGACAATGACCACTAGACTTCTGTGGCCACTTTGTACCTTTTGAATAACTTCTACGATTTAACTATATAATAAATTGAATATTATGCAATAAATTAAATGAAAGCGTTTGATAAGGAAAGCAACCAAAACTTGAAATAAGTATATTTTTACAATCTATTCAAGTAATTCAAATTTTGAGCATGTGCAATAAGAATTATCTTACTATAAATATTTCTAGTTTTAAAAATATACCGTATCGAAATGCATTACATTTTTCATCAAAGAAAAAGCTATAGTTGCATAGAAATAAAAGTATATAAATTGCTTCGATTTCCTTATTCTTAAATCTACTGACATGAGAAATATTCAGCATGAGAAAGAAAGCATTACTTGTCCTGCAAAGTTAAAAAGATAGATAAAGTACTCATGTCGAAGTCGTGGAGTATCAATTTATATAAGATGTACAAAAAGATGTCGAGACAGTTGGGTCATAAAAGTACACGACCTTTCAGAAGTGAACAAAAAAATTTTTTTTAGTGTCCGTTTGAAATACTGGTTGGTGTATTGTAGGAAATTTGTAACGAAATATATTTTATGTTATTTTACTGCTTTTTTCTGTTTAACGTGCTTCAGATGGAATATTTCCAGATTCGCACATTATTAATACTGGGTCTGTCGAAAATCACTTTACAGTCATAGGTGAACACGATTTTTATTTTCTTATCAATATATAATATACATAAAAATATTGTATTATTATATTAATACAATATTTTTATTTATATTATATATTGTTTAGAACATTTTTTGATGTTGATGTGAAAAACAATTCCTCTTAGATCGAGCATCAAATTCCATTCAGCAGCTTAAGCTCTATCCATCATATTTATCATATTACAAAGATTGACTGAAAGTAAGAGCACTGGGTTTCGGATGCTTAAATAGAATGTTTTAGAAAAGTTTGCTACACTGCATTTAGACTAATATCTTATGAAAATAATGTGTTTTCGTTTGTCCTAATCGTTTAAAAACTAATAATGTAGTGTCGTGTTAAAATTAGTGTCTATTCCGAATCTCGTCACCTGCGAGTTGAGAAGCGTAATCCGGCTTCTTCTCGCGAAATGAAACGCGTTACCGCATATTTTTAGCGAAGTAAAATTTTTTTACTGGGATGATGTTGTGATCTGATTAAAGTATTCTTGTTGCGTATTGAGTGTAAAGCTTGTTGAAAAAAATCCAAACCGTTGTGTCAGTCCCGAAAAATCATGGGTTTGTCTTTCGTGATTGTAAAGAGATTTCCCTCATTAAAATTTGCACCAATCGAAAGCAATTTATTTTGAAGGGTACTGAAAAACCATAAAACATTTTGGAGGGTGTTGCAGACCTAAAGAAGGAGAATGTGAATGAAGAGAGTATGTTATTTACAAGACAATGCACTTCCCCACACTGCCAGCACCTCACATCTATTCATCAACCAACCCTCTTATAGCCCTGATCTGACACATTATTATTTTCATCTCTTCACCTCCTTGATGTTGTTTAAGAATAAACGAATTCCAATGGGATTCAGAGCCATCACTCAATGCTCCAAATAAGGCCACGAGAAATGCTTTAACTTAGGTTTAGGATCATGGGAAGAAGGAATCAGAGGATGAATGCTTAGACCTCGAGGACAAAGTTGAGACGACATTTCTGGATTTTTCTGCAATTATCTCCTTTGCCATCATATGGCTGTGAGTATAAATGAGTTCTTGGAATATCTTCAGTTCAATTGAAGAATCTTCTTCAGTTCTTGGAATATATTTTAAGATCAAAAATGAAATGTCTTGAAATTTTTAACCAAACCAATATCAGAGTCTTATGAGGAGACTTTCTTCAATGAATTGATATACTTAAGTCCTTTGAGAGAGAACTAGAGAGATTTATTTTTTATAATAGCATCGAGTTATTTTCACGCGTTGCTCAGCTGTGTATTTTTTATGAATAAAACCTGGATCTTGATTTTCAGATTCTGAAATTTGAGACGTGTCGAATTATTCTCGTTGGTAGAGAGAGACATAATTACTCAATAATGATCGGTCAAACTCTTTAACCTGTTTATTCAAAGCTTTCGATGATCAAATATCGAAGTAAAATACATACGTGCAGCAATTACATTAACTCGTCCGTAAGAAATAATTCTGATACCACTAATAACATCTTCTTAACGTGCTCACTCTAAACAATACACGTTTAATAACGGGAGTGGCAGCAGTATCCTAGTGGTCACGGTTACGAATTTGCAGCCGGTGTACTTTCCATCGAGTTGTGAGATCGAGCATGGGTTTCTTAAAATACCTGCCTCGTAGCAGGCTTAATGCACGTTGAATCTGTCAAAATCCCATGTCCTCCCATTAGCGTGATGAGGAAGTGTGCAGTTGGGGGGGGGGGCATTTCAGTTGTCGTCCTCATCGAGGTTCAAAATTATGATGTTTGTCGCCAACGGTCCTCGTGTTGCTTTTCAGAGCAATTATAATAAACAATTACATCACATCAATAGTAATGAGATCCACTTTAGATATATATACATTCTGAATATCATCTTACAGTTGATCGAATATTTATGCAGTTTCTGTTGTTTGTATAAATCATCTATCTCGTCAATCTTTTTCGCTACACTTCTTATTACATATTACGACTCATTAACAGTCCCAGAAGTTAGTTAAAAGGAGATGTGCATGAGAGCTTGTTTCAAAGTCATCTTAAAACAACCTCTCACCCTAAATTAATTTTCACAAAGGTTGCTCCCATTTTAAATAATAAAGGAAATTTTGCCCAACATGCATAAACTTATTTAAATTTAATCTAATTTTCAAAAATGTTTTATAGAAATTTGTGATCATTGATTATGTTTATTTTTATAATTAAATAGGTGATTGGAAAAAAAAAGTATAAGATTCCGAAAATATATCGAATTAAAGCTAGATTGCGATTTGACTAGTATTAGTCCTACTATCCATAAAGTGCCAAAAATATTTTTTTTTCACTTCATATAATAATTCAGTAATTTTTTTATAGTGAAAATATAAAGAGTTATATTCCAGGAGAATATATTACTTACTTTCCACTCTCCATCTAGAAACTATATATTTTTTGCTATCTTAAGCTTTCTCCAATGGCCCATTTAATAACAAATGCTACTTATCTTTTACTATTCTTTTAAATAGGATTTTATTTTGGATTATTAACGAAAGCTTGAAATCAATCTTGGAAGCTATGTTGATTTACGTATGAGCCTTTGCAAAGAGAGAACTGGAGAACGTTGTTTGAATTAAATAATGATTGCAATAGAATTTTGCTGTTTGGATGTTGTAATCCTGACACACACATAAAATTACTTTATTTTTAGCAATTAAGTCACAGCAGTTGTGAAAGCTTTTTATTCTTTGAGAGCAGATAAAACAATTCTCAGGCAGCACGTGCATCATGCAAAGCAAGGAAAAAGAAACAAATTACAAAGCAAAAAGTGTCACAAAAATCAATGAAGATACAAAATAACGAGAGCGCATTCTTTCTGGAAACAAGGAGAAAATTAGGAGGCGAGTTGATTTTAGAAGCATGCAACTTTACTTTCAAGCATTTTTTTTTATTTATATGTGCACATAAAAGAGTAAGATGTTAAACATTTATTCTTCAGATGTTTACTATAGTTCTCATTACAGAGACAAATTTTAGAAGGGCACTGCTTAAATCCTTTAAAGTACACTTTCAAATTACGTGGCCAAAAAGAAACGTAGTTTTAAAACTTGCTGAAAAATGCGTGCATGAAAGTCTCAGCGGAATGGCTGGAAAAAAAACTTCTTTGTTAGTAAAGAAGTAAAGAGAATGAGCTGACGAATAAAATACAAATTGTGTCAGAGGGTGATAACACTTTGTACTACTTTTTCTTATAAAATGAATTGGAAATATTAACTGAAAAATTAATATCTCGCCGGTAGCAATCTTACCCTAGATAACTATTTCGTTTTTTAAAAATTCCAGTTCGGACTCGAACAAATGCAAAAAACATAAGGATGCATTTATCTTGAAGAACTTCATGATTCATTTGAAACTCTACGGTAATGTTGTTGCAAGATGAAGTTATTGCAAGTATCTTTAGAGTCTCTAACAAAATAAATAAATACATATAAAGGGAATCCGAGGGAACCAAATAGTTTGAAATACCGGTTTGCTTCCTAATGTGTTTGATTGGGGTTAATGATAAGAAAAAATTCAGCAATGAGAACAGTACATTCATCACGAATTTTTATATGATGATACTCAAGTTCCATACTATTATTAAAAAAAATACAAATAAAAAATTTACTTTTCTTTTCATCAATAAAAACCAATAGAAAGAAAATCATTTGAATCTTTGAGAAACATTTAGTGTGTTAAGTCGAAGCCTTTCCTATGTTAGAAATTGCCTCAGTGTAGAATTTTGGGAACTTTAATGATAGATGTCTATAATATTTTTCAAAATCATGTATAATATTCAACACCAAAAAAATTTAAAAATTGTCATTGAGAAAAAAATAATAAGGAATATTTAAGGAAAATAAATTAGCGAATAAGATAAACTGCCAAGGAAATAATATTTTTTGAACTTTATTGAGCACCTGGTTCCATATTAAAAAATGAAGGAACTCATAAAAGCTCCTCTTTGATGCAAACCAACTTTTCTCTCTCATTTTAATTCTAAATAATAATACAACCCCTAGTTGAAAATAGTTTCTCTTCTTACAAGTGAGTAATGCGCAAATCAACAAAGTATTTGAACTGGAGTTAAAAGTATTTCCGAAATGCCCGGTGATTTTTTTAATTGATATCTGTAACAGTTTTAGATGGTGCGCAATTCAATGCTAAGAGAGTATTGGTTGTTATTGGATAAGTGTAGTTAAATTATTCTAATACGTTGAAGAGTTGATAATTACGCTTCTATAATAGATAATAACTATATTCATTAGTAGAAAGTTCATGCATCTTTATTATATTATTTTTAATAAATGCTAATTCAAATCTAATCGTCATTATGTAATAAAACAACAACAGATTAAAAAAAGAAGTATGAACAATTTTCATCAAACACACGTATATAATATGCTAACTACTTGATAGAACCTTATATATATATATATATATATATATATGTGTGTGTGTGTGTGTGTGAAAAAGGAAGAAAACAGAATATATATTGCCAATAATGTCTAAGAATAGATATTTTAGCAAAATTGTTTAAAATACTTTACATACAATAATTTTTGTTTTATAAAATAGAATTTATCAATTCCCTTGTCGGTTATCAATAGCAAACGTAATGCACTGACGTGGTAATCTCCTTACAGATTCAAGAAAGAAAAGAATTTTCCATTTTGTAAATGTATTTGAGTTTTAGATCCTAATCGATATATTGGGGAGTTATTGGTAAACAGATCGAAATCTAAGAATACGAACTGTGTAAATTTCTTTCTTTATTTTTCTGTTACAAAACAGAGAATCACTTAAATTTCTCCACAATAAGACAAATAGCATATAACGAAGTTTGTAAGATGTTGGAGTAAATAAGTTTATTTTTAGTTATAAAATTTTTTTAACGCAAATTTTTCTTTGGAAAGAACAAAACATTGCTTAAATAAGTGAAACATTTTTATAAATTCAAGCAAAAATACTCTAATTATGCTTAAATCCCTTTAATTGTTTAATTAAATGAGTATTTTTCCATTGAATGTATATTTTTGACAGTATATCATTTTCTAACAATATATAGGAAATTTAAGTGTGAGAAATATCCTGCATATTAAATTTTACGTTAAGTGCTGCAGCCAGAGTATCAACATTCAGTCTTGATTTCACACTTGTCCAAAAATCATTAACAATGGAAAAAACTTTTTCAACTGTAGAATTAGTTCCAACATAAACTCAACAAGAATAATTAAATTTTCATATGAAATGTATTCATGTTTGAAATGGTTAAAGATTTCCACCCATTTTTTATCAATTTCAACATATTGAGTTTCCCGTTGCTCTAATAAATCAGAATTTAAGTATACATTCAGTCATATAATTTCTTCAAACAGACAGTTGTTATCGATTTTAATATTAGGCATTTCATTAGATAAAAACTCAATAAAACTTTCAATATCTGTCCAATTTACTTACAATGAAGTCAAAAAACACCGTTGAAAACTGTTATTTCCGGTGATGTTTATTTCAGACCATTCTTTGACATATTGGAAACATGTTTGGTAAAAATTCTGCACTTCTTTGGTGCACTTTTCCGAATTGATTCCTCTAAGTTTGACAATTTCTTTTTATTATTAAATGAATAAATTTTTCTTCGAATAGTGATTTATATCGAATGACAAAATCGTTCCAAATAAGAGAAACTTCTGTAGCTGAAATATATTCACCTGCAATCTTTTGAATAGTTTGTGGAAAATAGATGCTTGATTATGTACAAAATACATTAATATCTCCAATATAATTAATTCATTATTGAAAAAGATTCAAAAAATTTTAGACATTTGTCTAAACTTTAATAAAATGAATGGAGAGACTCGAAATTGTAAAATATGCTCTACAGCGGATGTTAGAGCAAACCATCTTAACTTTTGAATATGCTAAAAGTTCTTTTTTTATATTCAAAGTCTGCGTAACTGTTTGGCACGAAAACTCTAAATATGGAGATTAACTGAATAATTTTAAAATATTCAAAAAGAGAAAAGGAAGGAGGACACTTTTTGAGAAAGGACATGTCGTACAGAAGGAAGACGATAGGTCACCTTATTTTACATTCCATAACATGGGAAAAAACGACGCAGTAAGATGGAGTTGCCCGATTGTAACGAAATTTCGTATGCAAAGATATTTGGACCGAACATGCAAATAATTAAATTTTGGTGTCCAATGAATCCATAGCGGTAGCTACAGCGCATCAGAACTGTGCATTCGGCAGGTATATAAGAAGTGATTCTCAATATGATGGTCAAATTTTCTGTTGCACTGCGATTAATGATACCTTTCAACGACTGAAAAAAATATATCACCGCAGGATTCGAGCTCATTAGGAGCAACTGTCACAGTTTGAAAGAGTGTGTATCATTGGATTGAAGGAGGCTGATTGGGCAAATCGGAGAATCGCTCGTCATATGCATTGAAGCGATGCGAGGATTAGAAGATGCTGGCAAGAATGGGTGGACAATGACAGATTTCAGAGTCGTGATGGCAGCGGTCGACATAGAGCCACAGCATATCGGGAGGACAAAGTGATTGTCAGAGCAGCAGTCACAGCGCCTGATTCATCTTTATCAACCATCAGACGTGGGACCCGCACACCAGTGTCCACCATGGCCATTCACAGGCATCTGACAGAGCGAAATCTCGTAACAGGCACAGGCATCTGACAGAGCGAAATCTCGTAACAGGCACAGGCATCTGACAGAGCTCGTAGCGATCGCTATGCCATCTGCCACTCACTCCTCCACACTGTCGAGCCAGATTACAGTGGTGCTTAGCACGATCAGATTGGAATCATGCTGGCTGGGGAAGTATAGTTTTTAGCGAGGTTTCCACCTGTGTCCTGACAATAATCGAAGACATATCTGGAGACGTCCAGGGCAGCGTGCCCATCTTGTTTTCGCTATTGCACGCCACACAAGCCGTAAACCAGGAGTTAGGGTATGGGGTGCAATTTCCCTTGATAACCTGACCCTGATTTCCCTTGATAGCCTTGTCGTCAATACAGGCACATTTTCAGCAAAGCGGCACGTCAACGACATTCGGTTACCTGTTTTTCTACCGTTCCTTTTGCAGTACTCTGGCTTTATATTTCAGCAAGATAATGCCATACGGCACGAGTTGCTATGAACTGTGTTACAGCTTGTCAAATACTTCCTTGGCCAGCCAAACCTCTCTCCAATCGAGCATATCTGGGATATGATGGGAAGGCGACAGCATCTACCAGGGAACTTTGATGACCTAGCCCCACATTTGGAGCAAATTTGGAAAGGAATACCGCAGGTGACCATCAGGGAGCTTTATCCCTCCATGCCACGTCGTGTAGCATCTTG
>BMAW01028491.1:0-16552 GCA_019974015.1 Nephila pilipes | reverse complement strand
TTTCCAAATATTGTTGTTAAAATTGTTAGGCTATCCGTAATTTTTTCTCTCTAACCTTAGAGACATTTCATACAGTGAACTACGTGAAATAAGACTTCGACTCAACCAAAAGAAGCATAATCTCAACAAAGTATTGAACTAAAGAATTGTAATGAATTATATAATGGAAATGTATAAGAAAGCGAAGCAAAATTGAATATAAAAGAGTTAGGAAATTTATAAGTAATAATTTAGTAAGGAAGTTATTAATGACATTAATTTTGAGAGTGTGTACTTACATAAAATATTACTTAACAAAGATCCAAGATCCCTAGCAGTGAGTAAAGGCTAAGAAAATAGTTCGAACCTTTCGTCATCGCAAATTTACCCACTCGAACCTCGTATTTACTGGTAAGATTGATATTAGATTAATTAGTATTGAGACATAAGAAATGCATACAAAAGCGTTGAGGTAGAATAGACAAAGAGAGAGCATACGAGTAATCATAAATTTAGAAAAAATTAATAAATTGTTCTTGGTTATGATCTATCTTCCTCTTCATCAGAGTACGGAATTTATAGTTTATATTATTAATTTGATAGCAATATGAGGCGTATATCTCTTTCACTACCCGTATGGACATTTACTGGAAGCTACTTGATTTAATCAACTCAATTATCAAGTACGCAAAGCGCTTCTTATATAAGTTGAGGTGTTGTGAGAAGGAAGAGAGGGGAAACGTAAAGATAGGAAATGAAAATACTTAAGGTTACTGAAGTATAAGAACGTTAGTGTGATGTACGCTGAGGTATTCAAGCGTGTTTAGCAGATTTCATGAGAGTACGACTCAACACTGCAGAAGCAGCTTCAGGAGTTACTCGCATCTTATTCCTGTGAGAGAATTCCTTGTTAGGTTACAGAAGTAGTTAGTACCCGGAATGGATATTAACAATGGAAAACATCCCTCTTATTTGAAGAGTAAATAAACATATTTTGGATCTAACTGATTATTTCAATTAATTGGTTTGTGTTTGAATTTAAGTAGAAATTTAGATCATGTGATTAATTTTAAAATGACAGATAAGACGGATATAAGGATGTCGCTACTAATTTATAATGGAAGATGAATTATACAGTATTCCGCTGGCGATGCAGTGTACTTTAACTTTTACCTACATTAGTTTCTTCCTTTATGAGACACAAAAACAAAAATTTATACAACTAAATGTATCGGAGAATTTTGCTTTCTCGTCATAGTAATAATGTTTTAATATAGTATTTTATTATTTATTTCAGCCTTAGAGAATTGCATTTTCAAATCGTAAAGGATATAAGCACATATTTCTTCCATGAATATTCATATCACTATATTTACTTTGTTTCGAAAACCTGTTTTACATCTCCAATAAAATAATATCTTTATACATTCGTGAATAGGCATCCGGAGTCAGAAGTAAGTAAAAAATAGTTGAATTAGGTCTCCCAAGGCTATGTGAATTCAAATTGAAGAATTTCAGTTTTTGACAAGACATCGGTAATAGTTCAAGGAAATGGAGCTTTAGGGGAGCAATAGCTCTTCGAAAACCTATTTCTTCCTAAGTAATAAATAATGGAATGCGGTTATGATATTGAATAATAGTGTGTCGGAGAAATATAGGTCGTCTCTCAGGCATTGGTGGATTTATGCGTATACTTTGAAAAAATGGCTTGTCTTTCGTGTATTTTATTAAAGGTTTCTTATATTAGATTAATACAAAAAATTTAAATTTTGAATAAACGACTAAAAATAACTCAGTAAAAGTAATAATTAAATTTAAAACAGATCATATAACCAGCTTTAACATTCTTTAAGTAATAAGCTCAAATAAGCTAACACAAAATGTAACCATTTTCAGAGTAGAACAGTAATTAAATTTCACAACAGAAATGAAGCTTGAGCTAATCCCAACTTTCCCTTCAGTAAACGTAAGAACTTTTGTATTCGGATTGTTTAAAAAAAAATTTCGCTCCAGTAAAAGGAAATGTGATTGATGCAGATTAAGTTGAAGTTGTGAAATTAAAGAAATGTAAATATAAGCAATGAAGAATTGAATATTTATATTTGAAGTCAGCTAATAGATGATACAGATTATTGTATATCAAACGAACATCAGTAGTGGATCAGTTTTGAATAAAGATCCTTTTGTTCTCAGTTCATACATGAAGGACTTGGATTGTCCTCTAAAGTTTTCAATCTTTGAGGTACTACTTTCTTGAACCCAAAGGAATTTTTAAGAATGAAATTAGATTATTTCAAACTATATTTTAAAAAGAAAACAAAAACAGAGAATAAAAAGATTGAAATGTTTTTTGTATGCTTCATTTCAACATGTGACGTTCTTTTTCCTGTTAAATTCTGAAAAAAAGTACAATTATTCGAAATGAATATTAATAATCATAAATTGAACATACCTCCAAGCCCCAGGTTCTACAGAATTAATTTCATCAAGGAAAGAACATTCCTTCGTCTAATTCCTAAAGTATTTTTAAATTCGCAAGCAAAATATTCTTTAATCAGAAAAAGTTGTCAATGTTAACAACAAAGAAAAAAAAAGTAAATGATTCTGCCATAAAAACTAATTATTAAATGAAGTAATAAAATAAGAGGAAACAATACATTATTGAAGTGAGCAATAATATTCTGTTCAGATATTAAAATAAAAGCAGATGATAGAACATTAATATAAATATTCCTTAACAATATAAATATACCTACAAACTAAATGTAATTATTATTATAATCATAATGAGTTATAACTTATATCCTTTGAACATTACTCCATGTATCATTTAGTTCATTTCCACGCTTTTTCGTTAACGCCATTTTCTCAAATAAACTATATGTTAGCGCATGATAATAAATTTAAAAAAACATGCATTTGCATTTTATTTACTCAGTGATACGCACCATATTCAAGACCATTATTTTAAAAGAAATATCTCCTATTTTTAATGGAAATATTATGATCTAAAAATCCTGAATGTATTATTTTAGTTATTGAATCAAGGTAAAAATCACTGCATTTCAACTCTTTAACTGATTAACTTACTGATATCAAAGATTCAAACTAAACATTGGTTACACTTAACATAGGAAGCTATTGCACAATAAATAAAAGTAAGATGTTTATTTCTAAATAGAGCATAATTTTGCCGCGAAAACGAAAGCACTTCCTTTAATGTTATTATTATTTATTTTATTAGTATTTTAAAGTTATTTACTAACGTGCTATGTATTTAATATTATGTTTAGTTCTTTTGAGGAAAAGTAGATTTAGAGAGAGTAGTTGTGCTTGAATCTTTGAACATTCATAATTAAAAGAATATTAATAAACTGTAATAAAATTTATTTGAAGTTCATTTCATTTAATAATGAAATTATTGATTGTATCTTCACAAGTTTAATAACAACGCCTGAAATGAAAGAAAAAGATACGTTTTATGTCTACTGGGTTGTGGAGAAAATTATGATAAATAACAATTAATATGAAATTATTTAATTTAAACCATTCAAAAATAATTTTACCTCTATAGTGACACTCGATTAAAAGGGATTTCTCGATTCTTAAGGGAATAAATATGGAGTGTAAAGTGAAAAAAATCTTGAAATTCCACTGTGCAACCAAACGTTTTGAAAACTCTTATAATGTTCGCTTTTCCACTCACATACATCTCAAAAATTCCATTTCCGAAACATGTCCTAGACATCTCTATATCAAATAGCTTTTGCATGGCTATTCATACGATATTTAAGTGACATGATACCAGTCGTACTGTTTGGGACAACTGACATTGATGTCAGTAGCTTATGTCACAGCTGCAATACTACCTCTCCTTTTCTCAAATGTCCAATAATTTACCGTCTAAAACGTATTGAATAAAGAATTAATTCATTGATTTAATTCTTAATTTTTATGCCTTAATGAAGTATAAATGAAGCATAGATAAAATATCAAAATTGTTTCTTACAATTAGATAGCTTCTTACTTACTTTATTCTTCTTATTATTAAAGGTTAATAAAGTCCTTATCACTTGTATAAGGCTACTGTATTAATGACAGTGATTTTATATTATAAATTTATGAAAGTGAAATATTTTTATCAAAACATAATATGGATTAACAATATTTGTCTAAATGTTTACAGATTCCGAAGCTTATGCGAATATAAAATCAAATTAAATAAATTTCTTACAAAAGATCGAAACATTTCTAGTATTGAAAATATATACTTTATAGTGAATTTGGAATTGGAAAAAAAATTCATTGTGTTAAAAATTTTTTTCTTAATATTATGGATTCATTAACTATTTCTCCAAATTATTTTCGAAAAAAGGTATATGTTTATTTTTAAACTTGTATAGATAAATGTGTTACATATTTAACGATGCAAATTTTTTATTTATTTTTCATGTATTCATTTCAGAATAAAATCATTTCTAAGCATAATTCTTTTAAAGAAAAAGTTTTGTACATTACTTGTAAATCATTTTAAAAATCTTTAAAGTTACATTAATAAGCTTTGCTTACAAAATAGGTTACACTTTAAGATATTATTAATAAGCTCTACTTAAAGTATTATTTGTACTTTATTTCCAAATTTATCATTCTTTGTGAGATTCGTATTTAGCTTTAACATAATTATTTTGTTTTCAAAAATATGAGAAAGTCAACATTTTTTAAGTATTACCAGCTATTGGAAACAATTACCAATTTCCAAAAATTAATTTATAACTAACTAAATAATATACCTGGAAAGTAATATTTGAGTTAATTGTCAAACTCGTGATTATTGATTGATGCCATAGCTAATTATAATTTGATGACTATTATGGAAACTGTTTTAACCAGCAGAAATAATATAATCATTTATTTGATGAAATATGTATTAAGTTCCAAACACTAATTTTGCATAATGAGACATAATAATTAGACTACATGTGGTATAATTCTTATATATATATACAATGGTGTTCAAAATAGAGAGAATTTGCATATATTGTAGAATTTTATAAAAAGAATTGAGCGAAATTTAAAATTACTGTTTTAAAACAAAGAGGCAAATCGAATACGTTGAACACGTAAGCATATCAGTGTATGGGGACGGAACTGGTCGAAAAATAGGATTTATCAGCATTTCGTTCAGCATTCCGAAATCCGCATTTCGTTCGCTAGCACAAATCGCCGAGTTTCTTGGTGTTTTTTTTTTTTTTTTTTTTTTTTTTGCAGCAATGGCTTAAATTAAAATTCAGACAGTAAGATTGAGTAATCACCAACGTTTAGATGATGGAATAAGGTGGAGAATTATGTTTAAGGTAGAAGCAGCCCAGTCTCAAATCCAGTTTTATCGATAATTCTATTTAACGCCCAGTGTCGTGCCCTACTTATAAAAACACTTGAAGGATACCGATAAGTTCCATCGAGAGAAATTCTAGGCAAGGCTCTCCAAAAGCCTTGACTGCCAGAGGATATCATCATTTGTCCATTACTGGGAGACATAACATTGATGCTACATCTTCTCAGGTCTTTCATGAGTTGTTTTTGGCCACAATAACCCAAGTTTTGAGGATGACTGTTTCCATAACACTTCGTGGGAGAGAACTGTTTACAATCAGACATGTTTGCATCCCTCTCAGTTCTGAGAACAGGAGAATTCTCCTTAAAATGATGCAGAGAACATACAGATTGGTGCATGGATTAATGGGTTGCCGTTCTCTTCAGTGATGAGACCAGGTTCAGCCTTACCAGTGATTTTTGCCTTACTTTCACAAAGAAAGAACCGAAGACCCTCTACCTGCTCTCCAAATTCCAAGAAATTGACCATTAAGGAAGAGGATGCTTGATGGTCCGGACAGGCATCATTTTAGAATGCCACACTCACCTCCATGTCTTGAAAGTGGCCTAACGACTCTTGAGAGGTATAGGGAAGAGGTCTTGGAGCCCTATATCTGCCTTTTCAGGGGTGTAATTGGTCCTGATTTCCTTTTCATGGATGACGACGCGAGGTCACATAGAGCTCAGCTGGTCCATGAATTTCTGGAAAGTGAGAATATGCGCCAGAATTGACCAGCCAGATCTCCATTCTTCAATCCTATAGAGCATGCATGGAACGCTCTGGAGAAAGCAATTGTAATTCGCAAGACTCTTCCGAGAACCATACAACACCTGAAAACAGTGTTGCTAAAAAAGTGGAACCAATTGCCTCAGGAACTCATAATCTCCCTTATTTCCAGGATAAAATCACATTGCGAGGTCTATATATCTGTAAGAGGGGGTACTATCCCCTCTTACAGATATATAGATCTTTTTTGTTCTTTTTTACAACTGTTGTTTCATAACTTGCGACTCCGATTAGTGTTCCGCACGATCATTATACGTGTATTATAACTGTTGAATGGTTATTTTTCTGTATTATATCAATCCTATGTACACCAAATTTCATTAAAATTTGACCAATAGTCATAGAGATAATCGATCTAATCGGAAAACTGCTGATCTGACAATCACTCTGTTAACACGATCTGCTGTGGCCCTAGGTCGACCGCTACCATTATGACGCTGAAATCTGCCATTGCCCACACCCATTCTTTCCAGCATCTTCTAATCGTCGCATCGTTTCGACTCATATGACGAGCGATTCTCTGATTTACCAACCTTCATCTTTCAATCCAATGTTTCGACCTCTTTCAAACTCTGACCGCTGCTCGTAATGAGCTCGACTCCTTCGGTGATGCATTTTTTCAGTCCATTTTTTCAGTCTTTGAAAGATATCCTAAATCGCAGTGCAACATAATATTTGACTATAAGATTGAGAATCTCTTCTTATGTACTCCTGCTGAGTGCACAGTTCATTTCGGATGCGCTGTACCTTCCACTATTCATTCGTTGGACACCAAATTTTAATCATTTGTATGTTCGGTCCAAATATTTTTGCTTTCGAAATTTCATTACAAACGGGATACTAATTTTGAGTTCATCGGGTTTTTTTGTTTTAGAGTGTGTGTATATATATATATATATATATATATATATATATATATATATATAAATGTTTAAACTTTACAAAACATTAATGAAAATACAGAATTTTGTAATGAATTTTAGTTATCTGACTTTTACAAAATTTCTGAAAATTTCAACGAAAAAGGTTTAAGTTTCAACTTTATTAAGTCATCAACTGCAGAAATGCTTATAATATTTCTATATTTGTTTCATTATGATTTTGTATTAGAATAATTTTATTGTCTTTCCCTACATTGAAATTTTTTAAAATTTATTTCTATGTAAAGTTTTCGTCCTACATTCGTATGTATGATAAGCTCAATACTACAGTAAATAATGTCTCTTTTCTCTCCTCAGATCTTCTGTCAAATTATTCGTCAAATTACTGAGGCTGCTAGATTCCAAAAATACTAACATTTGAGCGTCAAAATGGCTGTACGCCTTCCAAATTTGAAATATTAGAATATCTGTGAATAAGGGAGCTTTTGGAACTATTATTAAATTTATCTTGAATGGCATTTGAGTAAACCAAAACCAGTAAATCGATATAGACAATTGAGAACTAAAAAATCTTAATATTGAACTGATGTTAACTAACTGTTGTATTGTAAAAGTACAACTTCGAAGAAAAGTTTTTCAATTAACCTGAATTTTACTTACAAATTCATATTTGATGATCTTATGGGGCTTCAAAATAAAAAAAAATCACACTAGAAACAGCAGAACTTTTCACAAAGAAAAGTTCTTCTAGATTATATTTTTACTGTCAAAAAGATATTTTACACAAATATATGCTAACATTATGATTTTCCCCGAAACATAACTGAAAAGAAAATAAATATATTGACATTTTGCAAATTGTATAATACGGAATATAACTTTACCTACGAAATAGTTTATTATTCTGATAATATAGACTTCTTCGTAGGAATCTATCGTATTTCGAGTTTCTGAACACTGAAATTTTCTATAAAAGTAATTGTAATTTTCTTGTTATTTCAATATAAAAAGAATTATCTTCAACTTAAAATCTGAAGAATAGTTTATCTATGTATAGGTATTTGAAGAACATACATATAAAATTTCAAGTTCATTGATGCATAAAATGTAGAGATATTGTGTTTTGCAGTAATGAAAAATGTAAAAAAACTCATTTTGAGAAAGCTGCAGAAATTACAATCAACTAATCTGTTTACATGAAAAAAACTTACTTCATTATTAAATGCACCAAATTTGTAATTCTCGCTATCTGTACCTTTCAAAGCATTAATTTATTTTGAGAGAGATAATTCTTAAAATATTTCTGTGTTTCTTTGCCTTTGGATCTGGATTACGTATTGATTTGTGAATTTTGCATTTGTCTAAATGTTTATACCCCCATAAAGTAAAAAAAAAAACAGAATTTTCAATATTCATCTCATGAATAACTTTTAAACACCTATTTAATTCTTCTTTAAACTGAATAACTACATCATAAAATCCAAAAGTTACAGTTTTGAGTGATACGAATACCTTTTTCGGTATTATTTGCTAAATTATTCCATTAAAGCATTCGTTTGCGTCTTGCGTTCGTCTATGTAAGCATTTGCTCAGAATATCTATATCGCATTATTTTAAATATATTGGTTTAATTTTATTTAAAATATCATTTGAAAACCCAGTGAATTTTGTGCTAGATTTTTTTTCCCCCTGCCCCCCCCCCCGGCTGAAAATAGCTCCAACTTTCTTCACCTATGGGAGAGTGGTCATGCATTGGTATTACATTTTGCTGCACGGCATTTAAATTACCAACATTACTGCGTACACCAACTTCATAACAATTTTGAGGTTTGTCAATAAACTTACGAGTTAATTGTCTTTTAGTTTTTGATTTTAACTTTCTCAGACGTGAACCCACTCTCTTTTGTACATGACTGATGCATTCGTATTTCAGAAGATCCTGTGAAATTACACTGACATATGTGTTCAGTTTTCAATGACTTATATTCAATATTTCTTTGTATTTTTCTGAAGTCTCTTAGATGGTGGATAGTACGGTGGCATAACTGGAATAATTCACAACATAAAATACAATATAAAACTTCTATTGAAAATGATTCAAAATATATTGAAATACGACAATCAATACACAAAAAAGGGAGTCAGAAGTTAATTCTAAGTTTACTAAAAAGTATATTTAATTTAAGAAATTTAATTACTAATTTTGATTTTTAACAGGATTATTTTCAAATGTAATCTCGTAAAAATGCTATACATTCACATAATTTGAAATCGTTTATGGATTTGAATTTCTTTAGTATTCTTTCACTTTTTAATTGTGTGAGATAAATCATGACTAAATGCTTCATTATCTTCATAATTTTAACAAAATCATTGAGAAAAAAGGTCATAATACAATTTTCTCGTTTATCTCTATAAGCAAATAAATAGTTAATCACCAAAACTTTCCAAAATTGTACTCGCAGTAATTTCATACTCAGCTAGTTCAAATACATCAAATTATCTCCGAAGATCTTAAGAGCTTTACGGAAATGTTAATTTATCTTCTATTTATTCGATTATTCGTATTGAAAAGTATTGGTACGAGCATTTTTCTGAAATATTCTAATACTTTTGAATTTGAGGTCCTTTGTTCCTTTAGATTAAAAGTTTAAAATTTAAAATCAAACACTTCTTTAAAACTATACTTAGAAATATCACTCCATATATACTTTTTTCGTTAATGAATCTCAAATTCTGCACTCTTTCTCACATTTTGTGTCTTAAAAGAGCATCTTATGAATAGGAAATGGCATAAAAGGTAAACTGATTCCTGCTCATCTTTTTCGATTTGTAAAGAAGCATTTTCGGCTCTTTCATTCTTAAGTTTCGAAAATAATTTTCAAAACAGTAAACAGTGCATATATCTTTTCTTTTTAACATAATTTGATACCATTGGCTCTCAAAGGAATGCAGAAAAGTGTACATAAAAGCTTTTATTCCTGCATTCTGTGTTGATTTTCTACTGTAATATAATATTAGTTACCTGAAATTTTAAATTACAGAACAATATGAGTCAAAATTTAAAAATTTTAAGTTTACCTTAAAAATAGCAGAGAAAAAGTATAGATATTTATAGAGAAAAATATAAAATACCAAATGGATAGAACATTTAATTTACAAATTTTGTAATGAAACAATACTTTTATATATCGGTAACAATTTGATAAGTACATCGTGAATATATTTTATTTGTCCAGATTTTGATTAAACTATAATACAATCACTATCCTTTCTTCGGAAAATTTAACTTTATCGAAAGATGATTTAAAAGAAGAGGAGATTGGTAATTGCATCTAATATATCATATTGATGCATAGGAAATACACGCAAGTCTAAAAGATGAGTTCGAAATCAAATCTCAACTAGAGATTTTACTAATAAAATAATTACAAATGTATATTAAATATGAATTTAGCATAAATGGAATCAGCAAATTAAATAACAAGTTTCAATAACAGAAAGATGTAAACCTTATACCAATTTACAACTTTCTGACAGATATACATTTACGAAGAGAATGAAACATTAATTCAGTTCATACTTCCATTCATAAGTTCTCGAGAATAAATATGGCTCGCAAATGGATATGTTCTACCAACCATGGTCGAAAGTAATCAACCACTCAAAGTTTAAAAGGATGCAGCGAGTGAAGAAATACAGATTTATGGCGCAAAAGCCTAATCCAGCTCTTGCTCCATCTCCAGAAAAGGAGCATCGCTACAATATATATTTTCCCATCATATTTAATAAGTTTCATTCTCTGCAGGTATAAGAAATATATAATGTATTTTATCCGGTATCAAAATACTTTAGCTTTTCTGGAAATCCTATAAATGAAGTTAATTTCAAAAGAAATATGTCATTTGGTAAACTTTTATTGTCCGAAATTCTTGCATCTGGAATATGTGTCTGTCCATGGGAAATATTTCCATCGTCACATTCTTCCAATAGTGATAAAGATGTTGCATTATGTTGCAGGGTAGATCTCGACTGAGGGAAAATATTGATGGATAAAAAATACTTCAGTTTTCATAGAAATAATAGAACATGTTGTATGAGTATGCTAGAAAAAATACTTAGGAGATTGTAAAAATATAATTTATAGAGACAGACTCAATGATGTTTTCTGTTGTTATGAAATATTTTACCATATCACCTGAAGGGAGCGTCGATTTTACCATTGATTGTTTCGATGGATAAAAATCAATCATTTATTCTCCAACAAATGTTTCATTTTCATAGCGAATACTTTCGATGATCACGAGTTCCATGGTAGGAGGATCACAAGTTGCAGTAGCCGAAAGATCATAAACTCAAGGTCATGGCCTGCGTTTAGTGTCGATTCGAGGTATTGAGTTCTGTGGCCACGAAACCCCACCCTGTAGTGGAGCTGATGTACAAACCTCTCCTGGTTCCAAATCTTCTCGTTGTCGAGGTATGGGTGTTTGGAAAGTGGGGCACCAGCTCAGATGTTCTCCTCGTCACTTAACCAAGGTTCAAAATTAAAAGGCTGTCTCCAATAGATCTCGTGTTGCTCTTTATTGAGACTTTAATAAACAACTATCCTTAGACTAACAAAATGAATATAAAGTGAAATTAAAATTAAGATTTAAAATACATGTTTAGAAATTATTTAATTACTTCAATCTTAGCTCTTCAAAACAATAATTATTTAGAAGAAAATTCATTGTATTTATTGTGACCAATGGATAATAGATTTATTATCTCTTCTGTTAAAAGTACTTGTCACTCTTAAATTCTTCGTATGATTTAAGGCTCCCATTTACGGTTTATTTTGATTTCGTGAAAGCATTGTTGATCCTATAGGATTTCTACTACCATCCTCAAATCTTTACACTTTTAGCTATTTAAATGCAAAAAAAGTATTTGATCATGGTCATGCAATCGCGGCTGGCAGTTTTCATCGATTTTTGGTTCGAGCCTCGATTCCACTAAAAACCCGCCTTGTAGCCGGGGTTGATGTAAATTAAATCGGTGGAAGCTCTAAGTCATCCCATTGACGCGATGGAGAAGTTTGAAGAGGGCGGTGCTAGCTCAAATGTCGTCTTCGTCACTTAACTGAGGTACAGAACTTTGAGGTCCGTAGCCTATAACTCTCGTGTTGCTTCTACTGTAACTTTAATAATGCAAATTAGTCCACCTTTATTGGACTATGAATTTAAGTCAACTTAATGAACTGCTAAACAGTGAAAGATAACTAAATTTTCGAGAAGTTAATAAGTTTTCAATATAATCATAGATTTTAGAATTATTTTGAAACGTATTGCTCTAGGAAGAAGTAAAAAATGAGAAAGATTGAATGAAATACATTTTTAACCTGGTGAATGAAATTTAATGACAGTTGTAATGGGAAACTGGTTTAATACTCAGTGTACATTTTCTGAGTGAAAGTTTTTCAAAAATACTTTTATTATAAAAGACGATCTATAGATTACATGAAACATTGAATAAAATAATATTTTGTGTTTAGGGAAATTACTGTGATTACATTTGCTAATTTGTCTTCACGGTATGAAGATTCTCCTTAATATGAATAAAAGTTCTTATTTACTTTCTTATTGAAAGCTTATATCTAGTATAATCCTGGTTTTATTACAGAACGGATCTATTTTGCACTTCATCTACAGGCGAATGAACTATTACGGAAAACTATCGAAGTAATTTCTAGTCAGTTAAAGATAATTTTGTTTCTAATGGAATTAAAGTATTCCATAAAGTATCTATTTTCTATTATATCGACTTGCTGTTGGAACAAAAGTCCTTAGAGCTTACTACCTCTCATTTTATTGAACAATATTTACTACAATCTTTAGAGTTCATACCATTTAAAGTAAAATAGTTCATTATCACGATTTTCAAAAGCTAATTTAGCAAAAGGTAAGTCTTATTGGAGATAGAATCAATGGAAATGTCATTTGTGAATGTTCTCTATTTCCATTTGAATGTGATACAGATTTGACCTTAAACATATTCATTATAGAATCCCGAATAAAATCTTTTAACTCCCTTAATTCTTAGGATCTTAATGACGAGGTAAAATATAAAGTTTAATTACTTTTATTATTGTAGAACTAAAACTATACAAGTACTGAATAAGGAGCTCAATTTTGAACAAAATCGAGGGGAAAGAGCATTATTTGAACCAGTACTTTCCTTTCTGATTTGTATAGTACCTAACTGCATAGTTATATTTAACGTCAAGGAAGCATTTCATTTTGATTTAGAAATCCTCTATAAAATCGGAAGTTAAGCATATGATTTTTTTTGACAGGAGAGTTTGATCTCTGACAAAAATAGTATGACAGTTCTCAACTTATTTATGTAAATTTTGAAACTTTAAAGTTATTAATGTAGTGAAACCTTGTTTAGTCGGAACATTCTATTGCAGAGTTTTGAATAACTTGGACAGATAAGCCGGAAGAGCTTTTTTGAAATTTTAGAAATAGCTTACAAATTTCCGTAGTAACATTTATTTTTCTCATCCATGTATTTTGAAAAAAATATTTTTTACTGAAAACTTGTAACAAAACTATAAATGAGTAGAAGGAAATTTGGGCAAGGGGATATATAATTGCATATGTGCTAAAAGTCAACAAAACCTTAGTTACACCTCTTATTAGCAATAACAATAGCATATGGTACTAAATAGTCTAAGTGATCTCGGTAGCTTAGTAGCTGTGATAACATAAGTGGACACGGTAGCTTAGTAGCTATGTTAGGCGAAATGACCCCTGTAGCTTAGTAGCCGTGGTAACCTAAGTGGCCACGGTAACCTATTGGTCATGATCTCATGTCTAGTGTTGATTTCGATGAGTCACCACTTAAGGGCCGCCGTGTAGTGGAGTTAATGTACTTTAAATCTGTTCGAGATCGATCCCAAGTCATTCTGTTAACATGGTGTAGAATTTTCGAGATGAAAATACCAGTACAGATATCATACTCGTTACTTGATTGAGGTTCAAAATTACGAGATCCGTCTCCAATAGCCCTCGAGTTGTTTCTCAGTGTGACGTTAATATACAATCACAATAATAAGCAATCCCACTAGATAGGCGAAGTAGAACATGCTGTTAAACACATGTAGAACATGTTGTATTTCCATGGTTCTCAAAATAGACGTCTTTATCTTTATCAATAAATTTAATTTTTACTCGATTAATTTAATATAAAGAAGGTTTTTAATAAGTATGTTTTACTCAATTTTATTTCTTATCGTTCTCTGGTAAACCCTGAGTTTCCATATATCTGACAGGCTCTGTTCCCAGTTAATCCAAATTAGGGATATTTTATTACATGTTAATTTGCCTTTTCCTAAAAGAGAGATATGCATTGTTTAATTTCTTTTTGAAATTTGCTTTTATAGTTATTATTTCATTAATATGAAATTACTTTCTTCTTTACAAATTTAACTTTTTCCAATGATTTCCCACTCTTTTCCCGAACTTCTTAAATCAAATATGAATAACAGATGTACTCTATGTTATAAATCAGTGTATGACGACGTTCTTAGAGGTCTTCTACAATAGTAGCTCAGATTGTGACTGATACAATAATCTCTTTCTTTCTCTCTCTCTCTCTCTCTCGCTGTTCTGAAAAGATCATACACAATTAGAAGCGTGGGATTTTAGGAACCATATGAAGCAATAGATTTCTTACAGTGTACCCAATTGCAAATATCTACTAAACGAATTAAAAAACTATTGTTTATAATAGACTGAGAATAAAACTGTAAAGCTAAAACTTACTTTTACTATTTATGCTAAAAACGTGCAACAGAATTATAAAAAAATAAAATTATTGATCATAAAAAAGTCTAAACTGTGCAAATAATTTTTAAAATTGTTTATCATAAAAACCAAAAGCCTTAAGTTCGGTATTTTATTACGCTTTACATTTCTTGGCATACATAGAAAAATGAGTATTTAAATCAAGCAATAATGTAACATAGTAGATTATTAAAATATAAGTAGGGTGCAAAATTATTTTATTCAGGTTTCAAATGATAACACTTTTTTTGAGACAGGAAAAATAAGTCTTTTGAATTGAAGTAAACCTTCATAGTTAACTTAATCGAGAGATCGTATTTAATAAGACTAACTTTAATCGCCACATATATATATTAAAATTCGTAAAATATTCGAAATTCTGAGCAGACATGTTACATAAATGTATAAATTTGTTTCAAATTTGTGCATTTCACAAAAGGGTGTTTTGTCAGTAATTCATTTCTTTCAAATACACGCATACCAAGCAATCCTCTCAGAAGATGAGAAATTCTGTAAGAGTGATTAAATCGTTTTCGCTTTGCAGCGAAAAATATTGTGTGTCACAGTCTCAAGGATTCATTTCTCGAAACTGTAATGATTTCGCTGTTAAATAGAAAGTTTTAGGCAGACATGCTGATCAGAATACCTTGCAGAACTTATTCAAATCTTTCATTGTGTAAAACGTATGACTTATGTAACTTAGGTAAGTGTTCCGACACATATAAAATGCCTTTTCAATTTACATTCAAAATAGATGACTAAAAGTAAACATAATGATGTCAATTATAAAGTGAAATGGATAGAGTAAATTGCGAAAATGTTACATGTCTACATAAAAACTCTTATCTCCTTAACACATTTATGCGTAGCTAGAAATGTGTCATATAACTCAAATGTTATGGAAACTAAGGAAGCAAATAGCAAACTACTCTGAATATTGGTACCAAACCCGGTTTAAAATAGCAATGATAATCGATGATAATTAAAATCAAATCCTAGTCCTTATCCTAATAATCTTGATTTACTTCACTCAAGCGAAACGGTTTACCACGTTATGTATATTATCTGATTTTGTTCGGTTGAAGGAAATTTATTAATTTTAATCTCTCTGTGACGATTAAGTTCATTAAATGATTACATCTACCACCAAGAACTAAATATTAAATATTGCACGTCAAGTAGAAATTATTGCAACACTTTTAAATGATACATTTTGTATAATATATTCGGATAATATTAACATTCGATATTTTTTCTCATCTTTTTTAAATCACAGTGGTAGCTCGAAACCCGATTCAGAATCATTCCTGTCATTCCATTTCTAGCAAATAAATATATAAGAACAAAACATATAAAAACATATAAATCATTGATAAAAATGTAATTAAATATATTTCGTAACTAAATTTCTTAAAATAACGTACTAAAAACATATAGTGTTTTGAATAGAGTAATTCATATTTGCTTAAATTTATCCGTTACTCAATTATTGTTTAGAAAGCGAACAATTGGAAAAGAATTGCATTGAAGGAAATTTACAAACTAAAAAATAAATATCTTTAAAATTTTAATAATATATATTATTAAAAATTCTTAAACATAAATCATTCCTCTCAACTTACCATTTAATAGCTTTTTAGAAACCTTTCAGTTTTTTTTCCATTGATTTAAGAATGCAATATTATGTATATAATTTAAGAAAC
>BMAW01028490.1:27496-42839 GCA_019974015.1 Nephila pilipes | reverse complement strand
ATATATATATATATATATATAATGGAAGGAATTAATTTACTTAAACATAAGTGATGTGATCTGAATTTTAACATTCCAAAATTTTGATTTTTTTATACTTTTGGTAACGGTTGTTTATTTATATGCAAATCTCAGCACGCACTCCTCTGAGTAAATGCAACAAATAACTTTCATTACGCATTAATGTTAGTGAATAAATTGTGGTACTGACAGACAGAATTTTTATAAAATGAAAATATATTTGAAATGTCAAGTTAATAACATGTTTTAATAACCTATTGATAATAACAAATAAAAATTTTCCTATTAAATTTGAAGTAGTCTTAAATTCAAATTTTTCTTAATATTGTTCACGCACAAAATGTCTGTACTTATGAAGGTGTATAGTAATACTGGAACACACTTTTCTTTCATTATTTAACTCTACGGACATCATAAGGTGTCAATAAACTCAGAATTTGCAATATCATAGATGTCAAAATCAGAAAAATATTAGTTTATTGAACTCCTTCACAAATTATGTAAGACCACTTTCTTTCTCAATTTTTGAAGGTGTAATTTCTTTAATTAATTACTCTAATCAATAATTACTTCCAAACAATTTTAACCATGTACTGTCGTTTGCTATAATTACTCACTTATTAACAAATACCGGTTACGCATTATCATCTATTTCATCTACCTTCCAATAATAATTCGCTTCGATATCACAATCCACAATTCCATAAAGTTGATTTCTTACATTTATCTAATTTGAGCAATCCCATTTCATTTAATCAGGAAAGGAGCTGAAATTTTATGTATAAAATCAGAAAGTAATCCTTGATGTTATTTGAGGGAAGCTTTAAGAATATTCTAACATTACAATTCATATAATATATGGTTAGAAATTTTATTTAATTTATTCATGTAAATAAGAAGTAAATATTAAGGACCAAAAGTTTTTTTTTCCTTGTAAATTACCTTGCTATTTTGTAAGCGATACGTATTTTTTTTGAAAAAAAATAAATGTGTTCCACATAATTGTATGACATATTTCAATCTCATCTTATCATTTGTTTTATTTTATGCATAACGTGATACACATAGGCTCTAATGAGCGTCATAAAAAAGTATTCATAAATATTTCCAAAAATGTTCTTTGTTAAACGGAATTTTCACACATATTTCAAAATAAATACAATTTACATCAGTGAAGAGAGACTTTCAATTTCTAAATTGTACACTTCATAAGCATAAATAAAATATAAATACCACAAATGATAAGAAATTAGTTGTAAATTTAACATCTTTAAGCCATTCGTAAGGATTTGTGATAAACATTTTTTATGAAGTGGAAAGTAGTTTGCACCATCTTCTTATATTCTAATCAATCATAATTTTTTTCAAAAATTATATATATAAAACATCTTATGTAGAGTATTATTTAAGTTTAATGAAGTGAAATTATATAAACACTTATATTTGTAGGAAAATTTGAAACAAAAATCTCTTTATACATAAAAAATATTAACATATCCAATGATTTTAGTTTAAAAAGCCCGTAAATGTCCATGTTTTAATTTGCAGAAAATATCTTTAATTTTGACTCCTAAATATTATGAAATTTGGAGTAATTAGTTATAATGTTATTCGTTATTATATTTGAGTAATATACCTTTAACAGAAACACAAAGTATTCACTAAAATGTTAGATCTCATAGGAAGTAAATGCAAATTTCTATAAATAATAAACCAGTTTAATTAAACTTATTTGGAAAATTAATGAAAATAAGAGTTTCTTTTAAGGTTATTTGGCAAATAGGCGCTTCTTGAAAAATTACATTTCCTTAATTCTGTTCATTATAATATTTTTAGAAAAACATTGCAACCCCAATATTTATAAATTTTAACGAATTCGAAAGATATTTGCTGTTATTACAGGGTTTTTTGTACTGAAAGAAAATAATTTTAAAACTGTGCATTTTAAGAGTAAAATGAAGCAAAATTTACAGAAACGTCGTCTTATTCAAATACCAAAAGAATTATTTTTTGATATAAATAAGAGATTAAATTGAAGCAAAATTAATTTTTTTTAATTAATTGGGAAAAAAGCATTTTTAAAAAATAAATTTCACGTTTATTTGATTTATACATTATAAAACTTTGTTTGATATCTTTAAGATAAATAATATTTTTATACAAAAGAAACACCAAAAAAGGCGATACATTGGGAACAAAAATGTATTTCTTCTTCATGAAAGAACGGTGTGTAATGATGAATGAGTTAGAAAAAAATTAAAAGAAAGTCCTTCTAAAGAGCTTTAAGCTAATTTATTAGTCTAAAACCATTGATTTTAGTACTAGAATAATCCATATAATATATTACAATGCAACAAGCTGAAGCTAAATGTGGGCATTATAAGAAATTAATACAAGTAGACCAAAAATCTCAAGCAAAGTAGACACTAATGGCGAAAGGTGGTGATTTATTTTTTTATGAGAAGTTATATATTATAATTTATACACTAGTTAAAAATTAACCTGATTAGAGCAAGATTAATTTAATGTTCATATCCAAATTTCCCACTTAACTTTCATTTAACAAAATAGTACCATTATGATTAATCAAATCAAAATTAAAACTTTAATAAGTACACTTTTTTTTTTCATTTTTGTCTTTCCCATTATTTGATAGTATCGATTCTCGAAGAAATATCTAAATTTATCTTTAGACAACAAGGTGAGAAATTTCTTCCTTAATTTAGGATTAAAAATGTAAGATAAACTATATTGTAAAGAGTGTTGTCTGCTTGAAGTGTTGCATGACTTTATATTAAAATAATGCTAATAAATTAGGCTAACATCTGGAAACTAAAATAAATCCGATGACTTTGTGTTGGGCACAAACACTTCTATTACAATGAAATACTCCGAATTCGAATGAAGTATAGAGAATTTGGAATCCTGGCATGAATAAAAATAATACGAAAATCCAAAGTAACAAAAAATAAATTTAAGCCGTCAGAAGAGTAGAGTATAATGACCCTAGAATACCATATTTAATGGAAAAACGTATAAATTCCGTTTAAAAAGAATTTTAGTACTGACTAACACTTAAGCTGTTCATACTAAAAATTAAAAGTACAAAACTCATGATTTTTTTTTTAAATCACAACTTTAATAATAAAATAATTTTCTTTTTGAAATAATTGCATCCTTTGTTTTATTCATTCATAATTACATTAGATTCTTCAATAGAGTATAATATGAAATAATATGCAAGAATGTAAGAGTGACGATTCAAACAATTTATATCATAAAATCCTGCATTCATAATTTTAAACTAATTATAAATCATACTTGAAATAAAATTATTCTACATATCATATGGCTAATATATAATAGAATTTAATGAGGTAAATTTAATTCAAATGTTTAGTATTTATTTTACGAAAAAAGGGAATTGAATTTAATAATAGTGTTTTAATATATATACATTTTTATTCCTTTAAACAAAGGAGTATTTTCATATTTCTCTTATCCATAATCCATTTAAATTACTTTACTTTATAAGAAGAACAAAGTTTTTTATACAAATAACTTTTGATGCTTATAAGAATAATTTTTTATGCATTCTTTCTGTAATATTTTTTTTTTTATTAAATAGAATAGGAAAGCACACTTTAAGAGAAATTGTTAATACTATATTCTGAATGATTTTAAAACAATACTCTTGATACATTATTAATAAATTTAAAAATAACTATTAAATTTCATTACACGACTTAAGCAAGAAACATTTTTTTTTCCATTCAAAATCCTTTCTATTCATTGATCAATGTTTTTTGAATCCCTTTCACATCCAAATGATTTGGAATGTTTTCAAATAAGTTTTCTAAGCAATCTGTGTATCGTGGTTCCTTAAAAAAATCAAGAATATTGTTACCTTTAATGTAGCAGCTTTCACAGCCAATAAGAGTCAGATTATCTTCGAAGTATAACACAATCAAAATATCTGTCTGAAAAATTGAAGCATTGTAAAATTTCAATTTTTAGCTTTAATTTTAATTCAGCTAAAGATTTTCATTCCTTTTGAAATTCCAATTGTTGATAATGCTGAAAACCTTATCAAGTATAAAAATTTACTATACAATTAAGAGTAACTCAGTAACTATTAATATCCAATCCAATATGGAAAAAGGTGTATTCCAGTTTGCTTTCTCTGAAAGTTGATAAGAAAAGTAATTAAGAGTTGTTGAGAAGTTTTTTTTTAGTCCTTTTCTAAGAATCCTAAGAATAAAAATTTTGTGAACTTCCAACGAAAAAATTTGAAAACAGATGGAATAAAATTAATTTTTAATCAAACAATTTAAATATATTTGTTATGAGCTGTATTGAACCCCATCTTACATTAGAATGTGAATGACTTTGTTTTCTCCTGGAGTTTCCACAAAACTTTCGAAAGGAAGATTTACCTTAATCACGATATATTGGTACAATAATTTTTAATTCAAAGAAGAAATGAAGAGAGAAAGAGAATACGATCTACTGCAAAATATTCAACAAATATGCCTCATAATGTTGTGTTGTAATAATTGTTACATATTCAGAACAATCTTTAAGAAATATAGATAAACAATTTCCCTCTTAAACATATTTATTAATACTGGATTTTCTAGGCTACTTTTTAAATATATTTTGTATTAGTATCTAATTGATTAAAGATGAAAATTAGAATTTTGGATAACCTATAAAATTGTAGAATGATCAGGTTTGTTAAGAGTTGATTTTTTTAACTGAAAAAATCCGCCTTAGTTTATTGAGGAAAGTAAAATGATGTAAAGAGCTACAAATAAAAAATAATTGCAATGGAGAGAATTATAATTAAAAATTGTATACAAATGTTTGACATATAGGAAACATTACAGTCTTATGTATTATAATTCGAAAAAAAAAATAATCTTCGTAAAATAGCAAAAAAAATGTTGTAAATATAATTTCATAACTTCAAATTGACAAGAATTTTAGCTTCTACAAAACTTTTCATAAAATTAGATTAAATGCATTAAATGTAATTTCTTGTACCCTTTTTAATAGTTTTATGGAATATTTTGTGAAATTAATTTATTTAAAAATGTCTAACATATCTATTGTACTTTTATAGCAGTTTAACAATTGCAAACTGTAAATTGAGCGAAGACCATTACTTATTCTGAACTCAACCACCTAAACCTGACAATTGTTAATCCCTTTTCCTTTAAATTGGGATTAAGTTATTCACTTTGAAAAGCGTACCTTCAATGAAGCTTTTAGAGTGCATTTGCAAAATATTGTTAGATAGAGATAATCATATAATTTGCATATGATCTTTGTGATAATCAATCATTCTACAAGCATTTAGCTCAACTGTGATTAGTTGAACTAATGTAGCATATGCTTAAAGTACAACTAGCTGAACAAACCTATTGATAGAATTATTTATCTGAAGAATAAGAAGTTTAGATTCTAGTAGGAATATTTAAATACTTGCATAATGTCTTGAATTAATTTTCTGAAAAGTACCTGGTCGTATTTAGAATTATTATTTCAAAAAGTTGCTGACTAATAGGCAAGTAAAACATACAATTTTGAAATGTAATATTTACATTTTATGTAAGTTTGTGACTTCGGTGGTACTATAACTACCCTTTTTAGCGCTCACAATCATACTACCATCAAAGTTTTCAAATATCTTGTTCTCTCCATGAACAAGTGAATTGTAACTTTGAATGGTACATCTGACCGGAAGAAAGTTTTTTTCTATCAGGAAATTCCATTTCTTATGTTAGTATACCTGCTGTACTGAGGATGATATTTGAACACAGAATGTTTTCAATATCGGGTAAATAAATTGCGAGTTTTTGTGACAAAACATTTTAATGTAGTCTAATGATTTTCTTGTTTTGACACAATGGCATTCTTTCCCTTTCACTTCAAAAAACACTGTCAAATGGTGAGATAGTTGGTGATAAGACATTAACATCTTGCACGAAACTGCAATTATGTTTTCAAAATACAAACATTATTGAAGTTATTGATGCAGTAACACACCTAATAAGATAAAATACCAGACTGAAGTAATAGATATGTAACAACACAGATAATTACAGAATAAGGAAAGTACATGTTTTGAAATGAATGCCTACATTTGGCAACATCTTAGGGAGTTTGTACGACAAATTTCTCCTTTGCATCTGAACTATTTCATTATGTAGGCTCACATTGTCCATTTAGAGGGCGAAACATTTTTACTCTTTAAAAGCATTATGGAAATTTTTATGGAAGCATTATGGAATTCAAAGCAACTTTATTTGTCATTAATTCCATTTATTCCGACGTGTAAGTAAATTAAATAATTTATGTTTCATTTGCGCCAAATCAGTTGAACGATTGTAGTTTTTTGCCAGTTAAATAAATAGCTGTCACTCTTATTAATAAGACCTGGTTCGTGTATTTTACTTAAGGGATGGTCTATATGTAATTGAATGTCTTGAGTGTTAGTTATTAAAATAATCAGCATCAGAGGACATGAAAGAACGTGGTCTGTGACTTAGAATGCCTTCAATCTGGGTAGTAACTGTGATACTCTTTGAATGTTTAAGTGCAAATTACTAACACGTCTCTTTAAATAGTATTGGAATGATTTGATACCTGGATCCTTTAAGCTATTGAAATTCCTTAAGTTATTCCTTATTTAGATAAATAATTAGTCAATAAATGGTTAGGGTTTTTTTAAGATTTTATAATATTTATATAATATTTTATAATTAACTCTCAGTTCGCTTCTACTATATTTGTCACATTGCCATTATAAAATTATTTTTATCCCTCCGACGGATAAAAAAATTGAAGTAGTTATCATTTTTTCTGATGTTAAATTAGAAATTGCCACCAAGTACACGGTCTCTGAGGCAAATGATAGTCTATGCCTATGGTTTTTGTATTTAACTGAAAAATGGATAACAAGGGAGGATTGTTTTGGTTGGAAGATTTCTCATGACTTATTCGCTACATTTTAGTTTGCTGTTGAAACATATGGCACTCCCGTCTATTATTTTACTGGCGGTGTTTTTATTACATAACTGCAAGAACTCTTACCTTACAGGATAAAGAAGGGTTAGCGCTCTTACTTGCATATATTTTAAATGAAAATTTTGTATTATTAAAATTGAAGATCTATGGTTTTTAGGCATTAAAATATGATGTTTTTTATTAAACGACAAATATAAATTACATCAAGTCTACCACCTACTTTAAGCAAATAGTTATTACCTAAAAAAGGATTCAAAGAGTTATCAATTTAACTTTAAAGGTCCTCTATTTTTGTGAGCTATAATTTCATTAGAAAAATGAAGACATTCAACAAACTGAACTAAATTATACTTAGCATCGGGAAGCTCTTTCAATGTAAAGGAACCTCTTAAACGAATAGCACTTTTTCTGTGATGAAGAAATCTACGAAGATAGCTAAAAATGCACATTAACTTCCCAAAATTATTACATAGATTATGAAAGTTGGATATAAATTCTGAATTTGTCGTAATTGTGAGAGAAATGTCTGCTGAATTTTTGTTATCATAAAAAAACATGTCTCCTTGAGAGAGAGTATTTTTTTCTTCACTTAATTATGTTCCCTGCCACAACAAATATCTACTTATTAGCCGTTGAGGATCAGACCTGCGAGAAATAATATCTGTCAGTTTATTATTATATGATATTTCTCCATTTGTTTTGTTCAGTCTGATTTTGGATTTTTGATACTCTATAGCTATTCAGTTGTAAATTTGTTTTTACTTTTTGGCTGATGTATAAAGCCTAGTCAATTGCGTTTGGGGAATCAGTATGTAGAATTGTTTCAATAATGTCCAATTTTATAGAGAAGTATTTATTACTTTTATTATATAATTTAGCTAAAATGATACATGAAGATAATTCAAGGCAAATAAATGATAATATCTCGATTGGAACTACAGAGATTTGCTATCTAAACTGTCTTCGACAAGTTCATACTAAGCAACTAGTGTTTTCATGGCAGTTTCAGTATCAAAAGTAAAATCTATCTAAGAATCAACTGTAACACTATTCATTAGAATTTTAGTGACATTTGAGGAATACCATACCTCAAGAAGCTAACATACAAATTACATGACTATGAAGCTGTGTAGTGATTTACAAATATTTTGCATCTTACACTACGTTATTCATGTAACATCTCGTAGAAGTATTTTCGATCCCAAGGTTAATTTTAAAATTCAGCGTGGGCTAAGAGCCCGAAAGTTTGAACAGCAAAAAAAATAGTACACATGATTTGCTATATGTTACTGTTTTCAATATGCAAATTGTTGATTCATCAGTTTCTTCAGTCAAACATAAGATTCTAAGAAAATACCATTATGTTTCATCTACCTATTTCTAATGGTATATCATGCGAATGTCTGTATCTGTAAAAGAGAATTGATATTTTCGAAATCTTGTCATGAATTAAAACATATCCTCCCTTACTTTACTTTAAGAGAACGCTATTGATATTTACATGTTGAAGTAATAGAAGATGCATTGAAGAAAAACTCATTATGAGATAAGTAATGTTTTATTTTAGAGGAGTCTTTTTGGTGTTATTGACATTTCAATGTAGCTCAAATTAATGTAAGGTGGCATAAATTCGAGATGTAGTTTATTTAACAGAGAACTTATAGGTAATCCATTCCACAGTGAATTAAGCAATTACTCAGCCATGAGTTTGGAATCTTCCGTTCGTCCATATCTTGAATTGGCATTTGAATAATAAAATCTGCTCTCATAATTTAGTCATTGAATTGCACAGGAATTCACAAAGATCTTCTTCTTTGGTTGGAAATTTGGTATCTTACTCAACTATTTTAAGTGTAAGAATCACTGTGAACAATTTTCATGATTTTGTTTTTGTGAAAGGAAATCGCAATATTTGATAGGGTTATTGGTTTCAAATGTACCTGTAGCTACATACCCTAAGCTGTATTTCGAAATGTTAACTGGTTATTTTATATGCGAATTTGTCCCTCCATTAAAATATCATTAAATATTTCTGCACTAATCAGTATACCTTTTTTGCAGCTGACAGATAATTTCGGGTTGGCTGGTTAAGAAACTTTTTCCATTCAACCTTGGAATATGAAAACAGTCCACAATTTTATATATATATGACCAAAAACTTCAACTTTAAAAAATAATTGTCATCATTTGAAATCGTTGTATTTATTTGTCTTCTGATTGTGATATCATTTTCGCCTAAACTAGAAACTTCTAGATTCACCTTATTTTGAGAAATGCCTCTATGATTAGAGAAATCTAAGGTAACAATAATTAGCATACTCCTTAAATCTGCAAAATCAGATGCTCGCAAAAAAGTAACTGTTTGAGATTGTAAAATCTGAACTGCAGATGCTGATGAAATAATTGTTTTGATTTTGTAGTTAATATATGACATAAGCCACTTTCTCTTTCGTAGCACAACGGACTTAAATCTTATTCCTTTCGATGCAGATTATACTTTAGGAAACAGACAGAAGTCACATGGAGAAAGATCCTGATAATAAGTTCAATGGTCTAACAATAGGATGTTTTACATGGCTGTAAACTTTTGACACATAATGCGGAATGATTTGTCCCTCCACAATTCAGGTCATTTTTTTTTCCTTATTCTTTCACGAAGTTCATCAAGAACGTGAAAGTAGTAACGTTGATTAATATTTGACCTTCAGAAACCCAGTGAAAGTACATAATCCCATATTTATCGAAAAAAAACCAATCCTCATTTGAATTTTGATTCAGCTTCTTGTTGATCAAAGAGAGTATTTTTAGGCTGAATGTGAAGATCGGCACTTCATTTCAGGTTCATAAGTCAGGGCCCACGACTCTTCGCATGGTATTATCTTTTCCTATTAGTTTGAGGTAATTTAATTGGCAGTCAAAGTGTCAGTACAAAACTTTTTCCGAGCTTCTTGATCTTCAAACGTGAAAATTTTGAGCACCATTAGAAAACACTTTTTTCCTGTTAAAACTGTAATGTACATTTTCCTGGACGAATTCCTTGTCTATTCCTAGTCTCATCAGTCGCACGAATATTTAACCGATGGTCTGATCAAACCAGATTACCGATTTCTTTTTTAATATTGTCACCGTTTTTGACGTTGAAGGGCAACACGGGTGAGTATTATCTTCAACGTAGTCTCGGCCATCTTGAAAACGCTTAAATCACTTAAAAGTCTACGCATGCTATAAACATTCAATGCCAAACACTTTTAATAAATTATAAGATTCAGTAGCGGATTTTCCAAGTTTCACGTGAAATTTATATCTATTCGTTCCTCTAATGTTACACTTACTGTTTTTACGATGACAAAAAAATTAGCTCTAATATGAAGGAAGTCTATTGCGATAAGAATTTGTTTACAGAAGTGAGATTCTCTGCATTTGTAAGAGAAGGCTTCATGCTACACAGCTGTCGATCCTTGGCAATAGGAGCATGATTACTTCTTCTGTAGTTGTCAGGCTCGTTATTTACTATCCACTCCTCGTATTTAATATTGATTTACTAAGCATTTCTACGTTTAATTGTTTGTTTTCACCCTATTCTTCTATTTCTAGAAAAAGTGGTGAAAATTTCAATTTAGGAACATTGAAAACAGTGCAATAAGAAAAATATTCGGACTGTAATGAAATTTAATATGCATATTAATTAAGATAAGATTTACTTGATTCAAAAATCAAGACAACAAAGTAAGTATAGTGTGAATAATTGACAAATGCAGTGCAACTCCCCCGCCACCTGCTACAATACATGCAGTTTGCATATAATCTACTTTCTGATAGCAACAGCACTGCAGACTATTTGTTCATGCGCATTGACACCCAACATGGATAATATTCTTATGGAACATCGTTTTACTACTTTGCAATTTTCCTCGATTGCAGCTTGCTTCATTCTTGTGATATTTACAGTATTATTAAGTGTATTATCAGCTGCAATTAAGGATTTATCGTCACCGGTCAAAATATGTTTTAAATAATATAAATTGTTTTCATCATTTAAATTATTATTATCTGGAATTATATTATTAAATTGCAAATATATGAACATATTTTTTGGAAAATTTCGGCAATGTAATTTCCGAAATTGTCATACACAATCATATTGGGCGTTTTTATTTACCACTATTTCAGATGGAGTATAAACATTTAAGTTAAATTCATGCCGTTTTGCACATGTTTTTACTTAGCTGTTATACCAGCAGTTTTTTTCCGAATATTCATTCAAATAAATCTCTATTGCGTTCTTAGTAAAGTTGGATACTTGTTTTACTATAACAGATAGACTTTCTTTTATTCTTTAATTTTGCATTGTCATTCATTTTAAAAATATAAGGAAATTTTCATTTAAAACCAAATTGTCAACAAAAGGATGAAACATCATCTACTTTCTTTAAATGATTAGATCCTAGCTGTAGTCCAAGTAGAGAATTCCAGTTGAAAAAGTTTAGCACTGTTCAAAAAAAAACAAATTTAACTTGAAGAAAGCGATACAGTCGGGATAGAATAAGATGCATTTCATAATGAATAATCAGAATCCATAAAATGTATTACAGTTCACATAGAGAAATTCTAATATATTGAGTGCTTTACAATCATTTGCTTATTATCATCCTTAACAAAATCAGAACAGTGAGCCGCCCATTAATATAGATCTGTGAGATATATATAAAATTGGCTTAGTTATATAAGTAAATTGTACGATCCATAGGTAACTGCTGTCTCCTTTGAAAATGGACCATATATAGATACATGCTAGGAGAGTAAGTAAAACGCGAGTTTTAATGAAAACACTTGTAATGCTGTTTCTTTTCGTTGCATGGACATATTGGCATTCCTTCTCGTTCGCTACACGGGAGTACTGTCAAACGGCGAGATAGTTGGTAATAAGGTGCTAACCAAAAGATTGTAACTTTTTGGTCATAAGAAAGTTATATATATATATATAACTATGCCACAAATCTTAAAAAAACTCCTACAGTATTGCATATTTCTCGACAACCAAATTAATTTTCTAAAAACACATATACATTTATCAAATTAAGATAGTATTTAATTATTTATCAAAAGTATTAAATTTTATTATATTCAAAAATTATTACTTTTAAAAAATAAAAGAAGTAAGAAAATTTTATAAATATAAATGAAGAATACAATGATGCTTTTTTATTTCCGCAAAAAATGATACTACCCTTATAATAAGACTTTAAGGTTATTGAATAATGTATGTGGATTTTATTTAGCACTTTTTCCTTAATTTTAAATTAAACATTACCTTTTATAATTTCGTATTACATTATAGGATACCTTAATAGTTTTTTAAACTGTTTTCAATAGGTAATTATTTATAAGGTCTTTTACTTAAGTTTAAATACAAATAGGTATCAGCTATGTTTCATTTTGTTTTTAGATCGACAACACATTACATATAAATATGTTTTAGTTATGATTTCAAAATAAGTTGAAATAATTTTTGGTTCTTTTGTTTTTATGTTACGGAATAGATTGTTATAACCAAACTTTAGCTTAAGTTCGGAAAGGGGATACAATGAATATGTAAATTTCAGTAAGCCAGATATAGCTTTTTAATGAAAGTTACATCGGTATTTTGAATTTTTTATCTTTAGTTTTAGTTTTTTCACACATTAAAGTACTTTAAAACTACCTATTATTCATCGATATGCATTTTATACCAAAAAATAGTAATTATTTATTTTATTGAAGACAGAAAACAAATTGTGGATTCTATAAACAATAAACAAATATTTTAATTCTTCAACAATATTGACTTTACTTCCACTCCATTCTTCTGAGCAACAAATAAAAATTACTTTCTCCCTTTCTTCCCCTGTACGATGCTTACTTATAACGTTAAAGGAAGTAAAACTGCATCCAAAAATACAAATGAAAATTCCTAATGCATATAAATTGATAGACAAGCAGTTTTTTTCACTAGAATTATTTCAGTAGAACTGCGGAACAGAGTAAATTATGTTATAAAAGTAACAAGAAAGAATTTCTCTTCCAGAAATTTGAAAATGCTTTCTTAATAGAATTTTGAGTGTTATTTTTACTGTTTATTGTTCTTGAAATAAATGTACTTTTTTTACGGTAAAAATGCTGAAAAATCAACTATTCTAAAAGAATTAAAATTGTAAGTAATTTAATAAGAGCTAAACTTTATACTTGGGAAACAAAAATTAACATGACATAGGTATCATTTCGTATATATTCAATATTTAATTTGCATAATTAAGTAATGAGAGAATAAATATTTCACATGCAATAAGGCGTACCAGGGAGATTTATTAAAATACCTATGCTTTATTAATTACCTGTTTTTCATGTAACCTTAAATATTACATTGTATAAAAGAATGAAAAGGAATTGTAAATTTTTCTTCCCAATGCTTAAGAATCACTTATAGTAGAGTACTGAACGAAAACATACGTAAATATATTTTTAAGTTAAATATATTGTTCACCTTCGCAAGTAAAATTATAATTGTAAATACTTAAGTACCTATTTATATTCAACTATATTTTAAAGAAATACATAGCAAAGACTTGTTTCTTACTATTTGAGAAATAATACATTTAAGCAGTTTTAAATTACTTCAACTTAAGCACGCAAATGAATGTTTCAAAGCTTAAAATTTATTACATAATTACATTTAAATGAAAAGGAAACAAAATGTGAACATATGAAATCTCGGTGAGATTAAAGTGCTGATTATGTAATTAAACAAGTATGCTTCATTTTATTTAGATAAGTATAATCACAAATCTAAGGAAAACATATAGCATAGTTATTCATATATAAACTGCTGTTTGTAGAAAATGCAACACCATGAAGGAATCATCAGAATCAAATGAAATTCGCAGCAAATGTCAATTATAGGATATTATGCAAATTAATAAAGTTTCAGAGCCATCGCGCGTGCGCGGCGCGCGCAGCGCCCTCTGAATTGATGCTGAAAGCGTATAAATAAAGTGCTGTAGCGGGACGTTGAAAAAAGTCTATGATCATTTGTTAGTGGCAAACGTTTAGTGAGACCTGAGTATGCCTCCACGACGGAAGAATAAGAAATTCAAGCAACTTACGGAGTTTGAACGAGGGAGGATAATCGGCCTTCGAGAAGGAGGATTTTCCTATCGCGCAATAGCAGCTCGTATGCAGCGGAACAGTTCCACAAAGATGCGAGTTTAGAAGCAGTGGACCGACGAGCACCGAACAACTCGAAAAACAGGCACTGGACGACAGAAGGTGACGTCAGAGCGCGATGATCGACACCTGCTCCGCATGGCGGTGAATGATCGCACAGCTTCCTCCAGGCAGCTGGCAGCACGTTGGTCTACTGCTACAGGTGTACAATTGTCGGCTTCGTCAATTCGTCGTCGTCTGCTGCGCCATGGATTGCGTGCAAGGGTGCCTTTATACAGGATTCCCCTCACGGCGAATCATCGACGGCTGCGTCGGCAGTGGGCTCTTGAGCACAGAGACAGGCGAGCTGATTGGCACCAAGTTGTCTTTTCAGATGAATCACGCTTCAATTTGTGGACCCATGATGGCCGTGTTCCTGTTAGATGTTATGCCGGTCAACGCTGCCTTCCTGAGTGTATTATTGAACGACATAGTGGTCGAACACCCGGAGTTATGGTCTGGGGTGCGATTTCGTATCATGGACGATCCAATTTGATACGAATTGAGGGTAATCTCAATAGCAACAGGTACGTCCGTGAAGTGCTACAGCCCGAAGTCGTTCCTTTCCTTCAAGGCATCCCTGGAGCTATCTTTCAGCAGGATAATGCACGCCCACATGTTGCGCGGACTGTTCGAGACTTTTGTTCAGCACAACGCATGCAACTTTTTCCTTGGCCTGCTTATTCACCGGATATGTCGCCTATTGAGCACGTGTGGGATATGGTTGGTCGGCGTCTCGCTCGTGATCCGCGTCCTGCAGTTTCCAAAGACGAACTTTGGTTGCGCATACAAGCGATATGGAATTCTCTTCCTCAAGCAGATATTCAACATCTGTTTGACTCCATGCCACGTCGTATAGCAGCACTTATTGCAGCGCATGGTGGCTGCACCAAATACTGATTTCGGACGCTTAATTTGTTTCTTTTGTTTTGAAAATTTCATCATTTATTTGTATCAGTACAAGTCGTTTCTGCATTAAATTTCATTTGATTCTGATGATTCTTTCATGGTGTTGCATTTTCTACAAACAGCAGTATATATATATATATAT
>BMAW01028490.1:0-15405 GCA_019974015.1 Nephila pilipes | reverse complement strand
TATATATATATAACTATATATATATTCCTTAGCTTTGTGATTATATTTATCTAAATAAAATGAAGCATACTTGTTTAATTACATAATCAGCACATTAATCTCACCGAGATTTCATAGGTTCACATTTTGTTTTCTTTTCATTTAAATGTAATTATATCATAAATTTTAAGATTTGAAACATTCATTTGCGTGCTTAAACTTAAGTAATTTAAAATTGCTTAAATGTATTATTTCTCAAATAGTAAGAAACAAGTCTTTTCTATGTATTTATTTAAAATATATTTGAATATAAATAGGTACCTAAATATTAACAATTATAATTTTACTTGCGAAGGAGAACAATATATTTAACTTAAAAGTATATTTTCGTATGTTTTCGTTGAGTACTCTACTATAAGTGATTCTAAAGAACTGGTAAGAAAAATTTACAATTCTTTTTCATTCTTTTATACAATGTAATATTTAAGGTCACATGAAAAACAGGTAATTAATAAAGCGTAGGTATTTTAATAAATCTCCCTGGTACGCCTTATTGCATGTGGAATATTTATTCTCCCATTTCTTAATTATTCAAATTTAATATTGAATATATACGAAATAATACCTACGTCATGTTTATTTTTGTTTGCCAAGTATAAAGTTTAGCTCTTTTTAAATTACTTAAAATTTTTATTCTATTAGAATAGGTGATTTTTCAGCATTTTTACCGTAAAAAAAGTACATTTATTTCAAGAACAATAAACAGTAAAAATAACACTCAAAATTCTATTAAGAAAGCATTTTCAAATTTCTGGAAGAGAAATTCTTTCTTGTTACTTTTATAACATAATTTACTCTGTTCCGCAGTCCTACTGAAATAAATCTAGTGAAAAAAACTGCTTGTCTATCAATTTATATGCATTAGGAATTTTTTTTGTATTTTTGGATGCAGTTTTACTTTCTTTACCGTTGTAAGTAAGCATCGTACAGGGGAAGAAAGGGAGAAAGTAATTTTTTTTTTGTTGCTCAAAATATTGGAGTAGAAGTAGAGTCAATATTGTTGAAGAATTAAAATATTTGTTTATTGCTTATAGAATCAACAATTTTTTTTTCTCTCTTCAATAATATAATTATTTACTATTTTTTGGTATAAAATGCATATCAATAAATAATAGGTAATTTTAAAGTACTTTAATGTGTAAAAAAACTAAAAATAAAGATAAAAAATTCAAAAATATCGATATTACTTTAAATAAAAAAGCTATGGCTTACTGAAATTTACATATTCATTGTATCCCCTTTCCGAACATAAGCTAAAGTTTGGTTATAACAATCTATTCCGCTACATAAAAACAAAAGAACCAAAAATTATTTCAACTTATTTTGAAATCATAACTAAAACATATTTATATATAATGTGTTGTCGATCTAACAACAAAATGAAACATAGCTGATACTGATTGTATTTAAACTTAGTTAAAAGACCTTATAAATAATTACTTATTGAAAATAGTTTAAAAAACTATTAAGGTATCCTATAATGTAATATGAAATTATAAAAAATAATGTTTAATTTAAAATTAAGGAAAAAATGCTAAATAAAATCCACATATATTATTCAATAACCTCAAACTCTTATTATATGGGTAGTATCATTTTTCGTTTTTTGCGGAAATAAAAAAGTATGATTGTAATCTTCATTTATATTTATAAAATCTTCTTACTACTTTTATTTCTTTAAAAATAATAATTTTTGAATATAATAAAATTTAATACTTTTGATAAATTATTAAATAATATCTTAATTTGATAAATGTATATGTGCTTTTAGAAAATTAATTTAGTAATCGAGAAATATGCAATTCTGTAGGAGTTTTTTAAGATTTGTTGCCTATATATATATATATAACCTTCTTATAACCAAAACGTTACTATCACTTGGTTAGCACCTTATCACCAACTATCTCGCCGTTTGACAGCACTCTCGTGTAGCGAACGAGAAGGAATGCCAATATGTTCATGCAACGAAAAGAAACAGCATTAAAAGTGTTTGCATTAAAACTCGCGTTTTACTTACCTTCATAGCATCTATCTATAAATGGTCCATTTTCAAAGCAGACAGCAGTTACCTATGGATCGTATAATTTACTTACATAGTTAAGCCAATTTTATATATATCTCACAGTTCCAAATTAATGGGCGGCTTATTGTTCTGATTTTGTTAAGGATGGTGATATGCAAATAATTGTAAAGCATTCAATATATTAGAATTTCTCTATGTGAACTGTATTGCATTTTATGGATTCGGAGTATTCACTATGAAATGTATTTTATTCTCTCCGGACTATATCTCTTTCTTCAAGTTAGATTTGTTTCTTTGAACAGTGCTACAATTTTTCAACCGGAATTCTCTACTTGGACTATAGCTGGGATCAAATCATTTAAAGAAAGTGGAGGATGTTTCATCCTTTTGTTGACAATTTGGCTTTAAATGAAAATTTCCTTATGTTTTTAAAATGAATGCAAATGCAAAATTAAAGAATAAAGGAACGTATATCTATTATAGTATAACAAATATCCAACTTGACTAAGAACGCAATAGAGATTATATCGATAGCATTTTAGACTTACAAGAAAAATTAATCGTGAAGGTAAGGTCTTTAAGACAACTCAAAGCGGAAACTGAAAATTTATTTTCAAATTTCCGAATTTGAAGCCGAAGTAAATTTATTTGAATGAATATTCGGAAAAAAATTGCTAGTATAACAGCTAAGTAAAAACATTTGCGAAATTAAATGTTTGTACTCCATCTGAGTTAGTGATAAATAAAAACGCGCAATATGATTGTGTATAAAAATTCCTGAAATTACATTGCCAAAATTTCCCAAAAAATAAGTTCATACATTTGCAATTTAATAATATAATACCAGATAATAATAATTTAAATGATGAAAAAAATTTATATTATTTAAAAGATGTTTTGACCCGTGACGTTAAATCCTTAATTGCAGCTGATAATTACTCAATAATACTGTAAATATCACAAGAAGGAAGCACTCTGCAATCGAAGAAATTTGCAAAGTAGTAAAACGATGTTCCATAAGAATATTATCCACGTTGGGTACTAATGCGCATGACCACACAGTTTGCAATACTGTTGCTATCAGGAAGTAGGTCCTATGCAAACTACCGCATAGTGGAATATTCTTAAACATAACGATCACATTCAAACTGTAGGAGCACTTTAGAACACGAAAAATACCAGATAGACAAATAAGGAAACTTTTTACACATAGTTTGTGACGGGTCTGATCCTCTCCATGAAAACAACAGTCACCGACACGTCTTATTGCTCTTCAGGTCTATTGTTTGGTGTGTACTGTCAGAACAGGCTGAGAGTAGTTGACACAATATGCTACCAATATGTCCAGAATCGGGTCTGGAGTTAATAGGATGACAACGAGCTTAGAAAATCGAAGGATCATGTGGCAAGCGCTCGTGGATCCTAAAGGTACTCATTCCTTGAAACAATCAGATGCAGAGCTGCCAGTTGTGGAACATACTATTTGCAGCCGTTTTGAACGGGTAAAAAGGGTTCTTAGATTGCAGAAGGGAATCTGAAATACGAGGGCACTTTTCGTACACTGCCTTTAACACCAAAACATGGGCGACAGCGTTTACAATGGTTCCAAGAAAGTGCGACGTCTAATGTCACAATTTTTCATAATTTGGTGTTTACTGAGGAATCCTGGTTTCCTTTTGGAGACAGATGATAAGAACTTACAGGTACCGAGCCACTGAGGTTAACGGTAAAATTTCTTTCACACTGTCGCATCCGGACAGCAGGAGTTCTGATTCTGGGAGGCCATGACCATTTATAGCGTATCTATATTAATTATGGTACGTGTAAACTTCACAGGTCAGAAATTTGTTGTTAACATTCTTTGACACCCCATTGTGATATTTACTAATTTTGTCTTCCGAGGCTACTTTTCATCCAGACAATCATTCAGTTTTGTCCTCATTCAGTTTTAATAGTTCAAGACATTTTAAGACAAGGTCAGGTTCTTCCATTAATCTCCAGACTTGTCGATTAAGGAACATTTGTGAGACCCTTTGAAACCCGAATACCACTATGTCATTCTGTACATGATTAAGAGTTTACTGTTGTGCGCCAATCTACTTCAGGATAACATCCAACAGCTAATCATTTAAATACCGAACATTTTTCTGCATGTTATTGCAGCAGGTGGCGGAGAAGTTGCACTGCATTTGACAATTTTTCGCACTATATTTACTTTGTTGTCTTGATTTTTGGATCAAGTAAATCTTATCTTAATCAATATGCATATTAAATTTTATTACAGTCCGAATATTTTTCTTATTGCTCTGCTTTCATTGTTCCTGAGTTGAAATTTCACCACTTTTTCTTGAATTAGAAGAATAGAGTAAAAACAAACAATTAAATGCAGAATACATGGTAAATCAATATTAAATACGGGGAGTGGATAGTAAATAACGAAACTGACAACTACAAAAGATGTAATCATGTTCCTGTTGCCAAGGGCCGACAGCTGTGTAGCATGAAGTCTTCACTTACAAATGCAGAGAATCTCACTTCTGTAAACAAATTCTTATCGCAATATACTTCCTTCATATTAGAGCAAATTTTTCTGTCTTCGTAAAAGCGGTAAGTGTAACAACAGAGGAATGAATAGATATAAAATTTCACGTGAAACTTGGAAAATCCTATAATGAATCTTGTAATTTATTAAAAGTGTTTGGCATTGAATGTTTATAGCATGCGCAGACTTTTGAGTGATTTAAGTGTTTTCAAGATGGCCGAAACTACTTTGAAGATGATATCTACCCGTGTTGCCTTTTTACGTCAAAAACAGATGACAATATTAAAAGCAACTGGTAACCTGGTTAGATCAGATCATCGGTTAAATATTCGTGCGACTGATGAGACTTGGAATAGACAAGGAGTTCGTCCAGGAAAATGTACGTTACAGTTTTAACAGGAAAAAAGTGTTTGCTAATGGTGTTCAAAATTTTCACGTTTGAAGATCAAGAAGCTCGGAAGAATGTTTTTACTGACATTTTGACTGCCAATTAAACTACCCCAAGCTAATAGGAAAAGATAATAACGTGTGACGAATCGTGAGTCCTGACTTATGAACCTGAAATAAAGAGTCGATCTTCACCTTCAGTCTAAAATTATTTTGTTGAGCAACAAGAAGCTCTCAACAATGGCACTTTGTATGTCTTTGAAAATGACTCAAACTTATTGGAAAGAATAATAACGCGAGACACATCATACTTTTTGACTTATGTTCCTGAAACAAAGTGCCAATTCGAACTCATTTTCACTGAGATCCAAAGAAAGGATCGAATTCAATGAAATCCTCATTTGAATCGAAATTCAAATGAGGATTGTTGTTTTTTCCCGACAAATATGGGATTATGTACTTTCACTGGGTTTCTGAAGGTCAAATATTAATCATCGTTACTACTTTCACGTCCTTGATGAACTTCGTGGATGAATAAGGAAAAAAAAGACCTGAATTGTAAGGGACAAATCATTCCGCATTATCTGTCAATAGTTTACAGCCATGTAAAACATCCCATTGTTGGACCATCGGACTTATCAAGATCTTTCTCCATGCGACTTCTGTCTGTTTCCTAAAGTATAATCTTCATCGAAAGGAATAAGATTTAAATCCGTTGTGCTACGAAAGAGAAAGCGGCTTATGTCATGGACTAACTACAAAATCAAAACAATTATTTCATCATCACCTGCAGTTCAGATTTTACAATCTCAAACAGTTACTTTTTAGCGAGCATCTGATATTGTAGATTTAAAGAGTATGTTAATTATTGTTTCCTTTGATTTCCCTAATCTCAGAGGTATTTCTCAAAATAAGGTGAATCTAGAAGTTTCTAGTTTAGACGGAAATGATGTCACAATCAGAAGACAAATAAATGCAGCTATTTCAAATGATGGCAATTTTTTTTCCAAAGTTGAACTTTCTGGTCTTATATAAAATTGAGAAATTTTCATATTCCAAGGTTGAATGGAAAAAAGCACAGAAGTTTTTTAACCAGCCAACCCGAAATTATCTGTCAGCTGCAAAAAAGGTATACTGATTAGTGCGAGATTATTTTAATGATATTTTAATGGAGTGACAAATTCACATATCAAATAACCAGTTGAAATTTCAAAATACAGCTTAGGGTATGTAGCTACAGATACAGTTGAAACCAATAACCCTATCAAATATTGCGATTTCCTTTCACAAAAAGAAAATCATGAAAATCATGAAAGTGCAGGAATCATAGAGATTCAAGCACTTAAAATTGTTGAGGAAGATTCCAAATTTCCAAGCAAAGTAGAAGAGCTTTGTGAATTCCTGTGCAATTCAATGACTAAATTATAAAAGCAGATTTTATTATTCAAATGCCAGTTCAAGATATGGACAAACTGGAAAATTCCAAACACATGGCTGAGTAATTGCTTAATTCGCTGTGGAATGGATTACCTATAAGTTCTCTGTTAAATAAATTATATCTCGAATTTATGCCAACTTACATTAATTTGAGCTACATTGAAATGTCAATAACACCAAAGAATCTTTCTTCTAAAACAAACATTACTAACCTCATAATGACGTACTTAGGCAGAAAAGTCCAACAACGAAACTCAGAGTTTTTCTTCAACGCGTCTTCTATTACTTTAACATGTAAATCTCAATAGCATTCGCTTAAAGTAAAGTAAGGGAGGATGTATTTTAATTCATGACAAGATTTCAAAAATATCAATTCGCTTTTACAGATACAGACATTCGCATGATATACCATTAGATATAAGTAGATGGAACATAATGGTATTTTCTTAAAATCTTATGTATAACTGAAGAAACTGATGAATCAACAATTTGCAGATTGAAAACAAAAACATATAGCAATTCATGTGTACTCTTTTTTTGCTGTTCAAACTCTCAGGCACTTAGCCCTCCCTGAATTTTAAAATTACCCTTGGGATCGAAAATACTTCTACGAGATGTTACATGAATAACGTAGTGTAAGGTGCAAAATAACTGAAAATCACTACACAGCTTCATAGTCATGTAATTTGTATGTTAGCTTCTTGAGGTATGGTATTCCTCAAATTTTACTCAAATTCTAATGAATAATGTTACAGTTGATTTTTAGATAGATTTTACTTTTGATACTGAAACTGCCATGAAAACACTAGTTGCTTACTATGAACTTGTCGAAGACAATTTAGATAGTTTATTGTATAATGCTCACCCGACGATAAAAAGAAGTGACCAATAAACTTATAGCAAGCAAATCTCTGTAGTTCCAATCGTGATATTATCAATTATTTGCCTTGAACTTTCTTCATGTATCATTTTAGCTAAATTATATAATAGAAGTAATAAATACTTCTCTATAAAATTGGAGATTATTGAAACGATTCTACACACTGATCCCCCAAACGCAATTGACTAGGCTTTATACATCAGACAAAAAGTAAAAAAAATACAACTGAGTTTCAAAAAAATAGCAATAGAGTTTCAAAAATCCAAAATCAGACTAAACAAAACAAATGGAGAAATATCTTATAATAATAAACCGGCAAATATTATTTCTCGCAAGTCTGATCATCAACGGCTAATAAGTAGGTATTTGTTGTGGCAGGGGCCATAATTAAGTGAAGAAAAAAATACCAATCTCTCTCAAAGGGACATGTTTTTATGATATTAAGCATTCAGCAGATATTTCTCTCATAATTATGACAAATTCAGAATTTATATCCAACTTTCATAATCTAAGTAATAATTTTGTGAAGTTAATGTGCATTTTTAGCTATCTTCCTAAATTTCTTCATCACAGAAAAAGTGCTATTCGTTTAAGAGGTTCCTTTACACTGAAAGAGCTTCCCGATGCTAAGTATAATTAATTCAGTTTGTTGAATGTTTTCATTTTTCTAATGAAATTATAGCCCACAAGAATTGAGAACCTCTAAAGGTAAGTTGAGCTCTTTGAATCCTTTTTTTGGTAATAACTACTTGCTTAAAGTAGATGGTAGACTTGATGTAATTTATATCTGTCTTTTAATAAAAACATCATATTTTAATGCCTAAAAACTATAGATCTTCAATTTTAATACTACAAAATTTTCATTTAAAATATATGCAAGTAAGAGAGCTAACCCTTCTTTAACCTGTAAGATAAGAGTTCTTGCAGTTATGTAATATATACACCGCAAATAAAATAATTGATGAGCGTGCCATATGTTTCAACAGCAAACTAAAATGTAGCGAATAAATCATGAGAAATCTTCGAACCGAAATAATAATTCCTTATTATCCATTTTTCAGTTAAATACAAAAACCAACGAAATAATTAAAATCAAAACTGTTACGCAGCCATTTTCATATTCTTTGCCTCAGAGACCATGCACTTGGTGGCAATTTCTAATTTAACATCAGAAAAAATGATAACTACTACATTTCTTTTTCAGTCGGAGGGATAAAAGTAATTTTATAACTGCAATGTGACAAATATCGTAGAAGCGAGCTGAGAGTTAATTATAAAATATTACATAAATATTATAAAATCTTATAAAACCCTTTACCATTTATTGACTAATTATTTATCTAAATAAGGAATAACTTGAAAATTAATTCTTCAAAGGACCCTAAATTCCAATGGCTTAATGGATCCAGGTGTCAAATCATTCCAATACTATTTAAAGAGACGTGTTAGTAATTTGCACTTAAACATTTAAAGAGTATCACAGTTACCACACGGACTGAAGGCATTCTAAGTCACTGACCACGTTCTTTCATGTCCTCTGATGCTGATTATTTTAATAACTAACACTGAAGACATTGAATTACATATAGACCATCCCTTAGGTAAAATACACAAACCAGGTCTTATTAATAAGAGTGACAGCTATTTATTTAGCTGGCAAAAAAGTACATTCGTTCAACTGATTGGGCGCAAATGAAACATAAATTATTTAATTCACTTACATGTCGGAATAAATGGAATTAATGATAAATAAAGTTGCTTTGAATTCCATAATGCTTTTAAAGAGTAACAATTTTTCACCCTCTAAATGGACAATGTGAACCTACAGAATGAAATGCTGGTTCAGATACAAAGGAGAAATTTGTCGTACAAACTCCCTAAGATGTTGCCAAATGTAGGCATTCATTTCAAAACATGTACTTTCCTTATTCTGTAATTATCTGTGTTGTCACATATCTATTACTTCAGTCCGCTATTTGATCTTATTAGGTGTGTTACTGCATCAATAACTTCAATATTGTTTGTATTTTGAAAACGTAATTGCAGTTTCGTGCAAGATGTTAATGTCTTATCACCAACTATCTCACCATTTGACAGTGTTTTTTGAAGTGAAAGGGAAAGAATGTCATTGTGTCAAAACAAGAAAATCAATAGACTACATTAAAATGTTTTGTCACAAAAACTCGCAATTTATTTACCCATACATTGCAAACATTCTGTATTCAAATATCATCCTCAGTACAGCAGGCATACTAACATAAGAAATGGAATTTCCTGATAAAAAAGAAACTTTCTTCCGGTCAGATGTACCATTCAAAGTTACAATTCACTTGTTCATGGAGAGAACAAGATATTTGAGAACTTTGATGGTAGTATGATTGTGAGCGCTAAAAAGGGTAGTTATAGTACCACCGAAGTCACAAACTTACGTAAAATGAAAATATTACATTTCAAAATTGTATGTTTTACTTGCCTATTAGTCAGCAACCTTTTGAAATAATAATTCTAAATACGACCATGTACTTTTCAGAAAATTAATTCAAGACATTATACAAGTATTTAAATATTCCTACTAGAATCTAAAATTCTTACTCTTCAGATAAATAATTTTATCAATAGGTTTGTTCAGCTAGTTGTACTTTAAGCATATGCTACATTAGTTTAACTAATCACAGTTGAGCTAAATGCTTGTAGAATGATTGATTATCACAAAGATCATATGCAAATTATATGATTATCTCTATCTAACAATATTTTGCAAATGCACTCCAAAAGCTTCATTGAAGGTACGCTTTTCAAAGTGAATAACTTAATCCCAATTTAAAGGAAAAGGGATTACCAATTGTCAGGTTTAGGTGGTTGAGTTCAGAATAAGTAATGGACTTCGCTTAATTTACAGTTTGCAATTGTTAAACTGCTATAAAAGTACAATAGATATGTTAGACATTTTTAAATAAATTAATTTCACAAAATATTCCATAAAACTATTAAAAAAGGTACAAGAAATTACATTTAATGCATTCAATCTAATTTTATGAAAAGTTTTGTAGAAGTTAAAATTCTCGTCAATTTGAAGTTATGAAATTATATTCACAACATTTTTTTTTTGCTATTTTACTAAGATAATTATTATTTTTTTTTTCGAATTATAATACATAAAACTATAATGTTTCCTATATGTCAAACATTTGTATACAATTTTTAATTATAATTCTCTCCACTGCAATTATTTTTTATTTGTAGCTCTTTACATCATTTTACTTTCCTCAATAAACTAAGGCGGATTTTTTCAGTTAAAAAAATCAACTCTTAACAAACCTGATCATTCTACAATTTTATAGGTTATCCAAAATTCTAATTTTTATATTTAATCAATTAGATACTGATACAAAATATATTTAAAAAGTAGCCTAGGAAATCCAGTATTAATAAATATGTTAAAGAGGGAAATTGTTTATCTATATTACTTAAAGATTGTTCTGAATATGTAACAATTATTACAACACAACATTATGAGGCACATTTGTTGAATATTTTGCAGTAGATCGTATTCTCTTTCTCTCTTCATTTCTTCTTTGAATTAAAAATTATAGTACCAATATATCGTGATTAAGGTAAATCTTCCTTTCGAAAGTTTTGTGGAAACTCCAGGAGAAAACAAAGTCATTCACATTCGAATGTAAGATGGGGTTCAACACAGATCATAATAAATATATTTAAATTGTTTGATTAAAAATTAATTTTATTCCATCTGTTTTCAATTTTTTTCGTTGGAAGTTCATCACAAAATTTTTATTCTTAGGCTTCTTAGAAAAGGGCAAAAAAAAAAAACTTCTCAACAAATCTTAATTACTTTTCTTATCACCTTTACAGTAAGCAAACTGGAATACATCTTTTTCCATATTGGATTGGATATTAATAGTTACCAAGTTACTCTTAATTGTATAATAAATTTCTACTTGATAAGGTTTTCAGCATTATCAACAATTGGAATTTCAAAAGGAATGAAAATCTTTAGCTGAATTAAAATTAAAGCTAAAAATTGAAATCTTACAATGCTTCAATTTTTCAGACAGATATTTTGATTGTGTGATACTTCGAAGATAATCTGACTCTTATTGGCTGTGAAAGCTGCTACATTAAAGGTAACAATATTCTTGATTTTTTTTAAAGAACCACAATACACAGATTGCTTAAAAAACTTATATGAAAACATTCCAAATCATTTGGATGTGAAAGGGATTCAAAAAACATTGATCAATGAATAGAAAGGTTTTTGAATGGAAAAAAAATGTTTCTTGCTTAAGTCGTGTAATGAAATCTAATAGTTATTTTTAAATTTATTAATAATGTATCAAGAGTATTTTTTTAAAATCATTCAGAATATAGTATTAACAATTTCTCTTAAAGTGTGCTTCCCTGTTCTATTTAATAAAAAAATTAATATTACAGAAAGAATGCATAAAAAATTATTCTTATAAGCATCAAAAGTTATTTGTATAAAAAACTTTGTTCCTCTTATAAGGTAAAGTAATTTAAATGGATTATATATAAGAGAAATATGAAAATACTCCTTTATTTAAAGTAATAAAAGTGTATATATATTAAACCACTATTATTAAATTCAATTCCCTTTTTTCGTAAAATAAATACTAAACATTTGAATTAAATTTACCTCATTAAATTCTATTACATATTAGCCATATGATATGTAGAATAATTTTATTTCAAGTATGATTTATAATTAGTTTAAAATTATGAATGCAGGATTTTATGATATAAATAGTTTGAATCGTCACTCTTACATCCTTTCATATTATTTTATATTATACTCTATTGAAGAATCTAATGTAATTATGAATGAATAAAACAAAGGATGCAATTATTTCAAAAAGAAAATTATTTTATTATTAAAGTTGTGATTTAAAAAAAAAAATCCATGCGTTTTGTACTTTTAATTTTTAGTATGAACAGCTTAAGTCTTAGTTAGTACTAAAATTCTTTTTAAACGGAATTTATACGTTTTTTCCATTAAATATGGTATTCTAGGGTCATTATACTCTACACCTCTGACGGCTTAAATTTATTTTTTGTTACTTTGGATTTTAGTATTATTTTTATTCATGCCAGGATTCCAAATTCTCTATACTTCATTCGAATTTGGAGTATTTCATTGTAATAGAAGTTTTTGTGCCCAACACAAAGTCATCGGATTTATTTTAGTTTCCAGATGTTAGCCTAATTTATTAGCATTATTTTAATATAAAATCATGCAACACTTCAAGCAGACAACACGCTTTACAATATAGTTTATCTTACATTTTTAATCCTAAATTAAGGAAGAAATTTCTCACCTTGTTGTCTAAAGATAAATTTAGATATTTTTTCGAAAATCGATACTATCAAATAGTGGGAAAGACAAAAATGAAAAAAAAAAGTGTACTTATTAAAGTTTTAATTTTGATTTGATTAATCATAATGGTGCTAATATTTTGTTAAATGAAAGTTAAGTGGGAAATTTGGATATGAACATTAAATTAATCATGCTCTAATCAGGTTAACTTTTAACTAGTGTATAAATTATAATATATAACTTCTCATAAGAAAATAAATCACCACCTTTCGCCATTTGTGTCTACTTTGCTTGAGGTTTTTAGTCTACATGTATTCATTTCTTATAATGCCCACATTTAGCTTCAGCTTGTTGCATTGTAATATATTATATGGCTTATTCTAGTACTAAAATCAATGGTTTTAGACTAATGAATTAGTTTAAAACTCTTTAGAAGGACTTTCTTTTAATTTTTTTCTAACTCATTCATCATTACACACCATTCTTTCATGAAGAAGAAATACATTTTTGTTCCCAATGTATCGCCTTTTTTGGTGTTTATTTTGTATAAAAATATTATTTATCTTAAAGATATCAAACAAAGTTTTATAATGTATAAATCAAATAAACGTGAAATTTATTTTTTAAAAATGCTCTTTTCCCAATTAATTAAAAAAATTATTTTTGCTTCAATTTAATCTCTTATTTATATCAAAAAATAATTCTTTTGGTATTTGAATAAGACGACGTTTCTGTAAATTTTGCTTCATTTTACTCTTGAAATGCACAATATTAAAATTATTTTCTTTCAGTACAAAAAACCCTGTAATAACAGCAAATATCTTTCGAATTCGTTAGAATTTATAAATATTGGGGTTGCAATGTTTTCTAAAAATATTATAATGATCAGAATTAAGGAAATGTAATTTTTCAAGCAGCGCCTATTTGCCAAATAACCTTAAAAGAAACTCTTATTTTCATTAATTTTCCAAATAAGTTTAATTAAACTGGTTTATTATATATAGAAATTTGCATTTACTTACTATGAGATCTAACATTTTAGTAAATACTTTGTGTTTCTGATAAAGGTATATTACTCAAATATAATAACGAATAACATTATAACTAATTACTCCAAATTTAATGATATTTAGGAGTCAAAATTAGAGATATTTTCTGCAAATTAAAACATGGACATTTACGGGCTTTTTAAACTAAAATCATTGAATATGTTAATATTTTTTATGTATGAAGAGATTTTGTTTCAAATTTTGCTACAAATATAAGTGTTTATATAATTTCACTTCATTAAACTTAAATATAACTCTACATAAGATGTTTTATATATATATATATATTGAAAAAAATTATGATTGATTAGAATATAAGAAGATGGTGCGAACTACTTTCCAATTCATAAAAAATGTTATCACAAATCCTTACGAATGGCTTAAAGATGTTAAATTTACAACTAATTTCTTATCATTTGTGGTATTTATATTTTATTTATGCTTATGAAGCGTACAATTTAGAAATTGAAAGTCTCTCTTCACTGATGTAAATTGTATTTATTTTGAAAGATGTGTGAAAATTCCGTTTAACAAAGAACATTTTTGGAAATATTTATGAATACTTTTTTATGACGCTCATTAGAGCCTATGTGTATCACGTTATGCATAAAATAAAACAAATGATAAGATGAGATTAAAATATGTCATACAATTATGTGAAACACATTTATTTTTTTTTCAGAAAAAAATACGTATCGCTTACAAAATAGCAAGGTAATTTACAAGGAAAAAAAAAATTTTGGTCCTTTATATTTACTTCTTATTTACATGAATAAATTAAATAAAATTTCTAACCATATATTATATGAATTGTAATGTTAGAATATTCTTAAATCTTCCCTCAAATAACATCTAGGATTACTTTCTGATTTTATACATAAATTTTCAGCTCCTTTCGTGATCAAATGAAATGGGATTGCTCAAATTAGATAAATGTAAGAAATCAACTTTATGGAATTGTGGATTGTGATATCGAAGCGAATTATAATTGGAAGGTAGAGGAAATAGATGATAATGCGTAACCGTTATTTGTTAGTAAATGAGTAAATATAGCAAACGACAGTACATGTTAAAATTGGTTAGAAGTAATTATTGATTAGAGTAATTAATTAAAGAAATTACACCTTCAATAATTGAGAGAGAAAGTGGTCTTACATAATTTGTGAAGGAGTTCAATAAAATAATATTTTTTCTGATTTTGACATCTATGATATTGCAAATTCTGAGTTTATTGACACCTTATGATGTCCGTAGAATTAAATAATGAAAAAGAAGTGTGTTCCAGTATTACTATACACCTGCATAAGTACAGACATTTTGTGCGTGAACAATATTAAGAAAAAATTGAATTTAAGACTACTTCAAATTTAACAGGAAAATTTTTATTTGTTATTATTAATAGGTTATTAAAACATGTTATTAACTTGACATTTCAAAGATATTTTCATTTTATAAAAATTCTGTCTGTCAGTACTACAATTTATTCACTAACATTAATGCGTAATGAAAGTTATTTGTTGCATTTACTCAGAGGAGTGCGTGCTGAGATTTGCATATAAATAAACAACCATTACCAAAAGTATAAGAAAATCAAACTTTTGGAATGTTAAAATTCAGATCACATCACTTATGTTTAAGTAAATTAATTTCTTCCATTTTTTAAATATATATATAAATATATATATATATATATAT